>JAZHYW010016222.1:0-39184 GCA_037355805.1 Ixodes ricinus
AAAACTGTTGCCACAGATAAAACTTGGACACTGGCAACATTTCGGGGCTTTTCGGGCATGGGTCACTTGTCCTTCTTTCCCTATCACGGTGACAAAGGACGATTGCACGCAAAAGAACGCACCTTTTGTTGTTTATTATTTGTGATCTTGGCCTTGATTAACTCGTGTGGCATGGATGACTAACATTATGGACGATTGTTCTGGGGAACGGAAGGCTCGATATTACCAAGGCATGAGAGTAATAGGCAAACAAAAATGTCGGTTTCCGCGGCATACAAACGCAATATTATAATTTCCGATAGCTGTTACATTGAAGCAAACCCAGCGTGAAATAAATGTGCAGCCCTCTCGGACTGTGGTATGCAAACACCGATATTGGTGAGGTGTGTCTAAAAAGGTATTTAAATTTCTTTTAGCTCCAAGTGCTCATTCTTCTTGAGGTTATTGGCTGTAGAATTTCAAACACAAACCTGAATG
Organism: Ixodes ricinus; assembly: GCA_037355805.1. Taxonomy (NCBI): domain Eukaryota; kingdom Metazoa; phylum Arthropoda; class Arachnida; order Ixodida; family Ixodidae; genus Ixodes; species Ixodes ricinus. The sequence continues at coordinate 478 of JAZHYW010016222.1, forward strand.
TATATTTAGGATACAAAGTCAATTGTTCAACCTGTGTACTAAGACAACAAAAACATTTAGGTGGGCCAGATATTGACCAGAAAACTTGACATCTGAAACAGTGAAACTTTCAAAGTAGTCTGATTCTAGCTGCTAAAGGTCTTGGTATTATCAGTTCGGGAAAACAGACGTACTCCAAAAAAGACTGCCTAAATGTTGTTGACCCCCAGCAGGCCAACAACTCGTCTGAAGAAAGTGGACGCTCAGAGGCTTCTGTCATATGATCTTGCTCCATAGGAAGCACGTAAGGAGAAACCTGCTGACGTAGTGAACAATATTGTCTCTCGCTATCTAAGGGTCTCGAGAAGCACAGCTGAATGACTTTCTGCCCAGTTTGAAGCTCCATGCAATTCTGACTGGGCCATGGAACTAAAACGTTAATACACGGCATTATTATTCGGGCAAACATCTTCCTGCGCCGTCAAGTTGAGCCATGAGTTATCATGTCCAGGTTTTTTTTTTTTGTACAGCCACCGATATTCTATGGTGCGCATGGGATTGAACCAGCCGCTAAATTGTTATTTATCATTTTTGCTGGATGTGTGTTTTCTATCCTCTCAGGATCTGCACAGGACAATGTCATACTCTACTAATTAGAGCCTGCCGGTGAAGTTACGGGGATAAAGAAAAGCAATTTTAACGCAGGAAAGTTGCCTTGCTCTATCCCCGTGACATCGTAAAACACATTAGTTTGTCATGTAAGAACACACTTACAGAAGAGGAACAACGCTACGAAATATTACATAAGGTTGCGCCTAAGCTTGATACTATTCTTTTGTTTTTGTTATCACCCTCTTTGCCAAAGCCAGATTCGTTTTACATTACAACTGACCATTGATCAGACTGCGTAAGTTAATATCACAAAGGTGAGCATTCTGATGGTTAGATATTCAGCTTGCGTCTGGCAATCAAGTGCACTACACAAAAAGTGGCCACGCACACTACCTTTTGTTTTTTGGGGGTCCTTGTCCCCGAGTCTTGTTGGAATGATTTGCATACCTGGAGAATCTCCACGGATACACAAAAAGGAACACAAAATGCAAATAGTGCTCTTTTATTAATGTAAAAGGAAAACTCAAACCAAAAACAAAATAATACGGAGCCCGACGTTTCAAGGCCAGTTCGGCCCCTTGTTCACGGGTGACTATTTTCGTCCTTGTAGTCGTCTTGCAAATTGCCCGGTGTTGTTGGCTTCTTTAAAGCGGGAGTTGTTTCTACTTGTGTGTTATGGTTCGTAGCACCCCGCGTGACGCACCGCAAATCGGACACGTAGGCGAATGGAAGTGTCCCAGCTGACCGGTTGACTTTATTTTCGGTGTTTTGAATGTACCAAGACTCTATTTAAAGGCGTCTTCGCCAGTTTCTTTCCGTGCTAAGAATAGAGCTGTTGTTGAATCCAATCGTGTGGCCCTCTTTCTGGACGTGTTCTGCCTGCGCGCTGCCCTGCACGTTATTCTTTTTGACGTCATACTAATGCTGGCATAGACCTTCCGGGAAGTTTTTAGTTTCCCCAACATAGTAGGCGGCGCAGTCACCACAAGATATCCTGTAGACGACTCCCTGAGCCTTTTCGTTAGGGGGACGATCTTCTGGAGAGAGAAGAGGCGTCCAGTGGTGGACACCGGTTTATGTGTCACACTAACACCGTATTTTCGTAAAACGCGCGCGAGAGTCTCGCTTGTGCCCTTGATGCACGGGGCGCATACTCGGTTGAGTGGAGGAGGTGTCTTCTGTTTCATTCTGTATAAGTTTTGTGTACGTGTTGTTCGAAACCCCTGGGCGGATACCCGTTCTGTTTCAGGTCGTGTTTGATCGTTGTGACCTCTTTCTTAAGAGCCTCTTCAGTGGAGCAGAGCAGTAATTGCTCGCCTGAAGAGTGCGGAAGCCACAGAAGATTTGTGCGTCGTAGGGTGGTAGGACGAGAAGTTCAGGTATCCGCCGGTGTGTGTCGGTTTTTCTGTAAACTTCGAATGTCATACGGTTTGACTTTCTCTTCGTGAGCACATCCTAGAATGGAAGGGAACCGTAGACTCCAGCTGCATTGTAAATCGTATCGCCGGTTCAATAAAGTTTAAGTGGTGGTGAAGGTTGTTGATTTTGCGGGTTTTGACCACACAGTAATAATCGTCGACATACCGTAAGAACAAGGTAGGTTTCGGGGCGAATGTCTCTAAGGCTTGCCGCTCGATCGCCCCATCGTGAGGCTAGCCACGGTGGCGGAAATTGCTGCACCCATTGCCGTTCCACTAGTTTGTTTGCAGAATCGACCCTTGAAGGAAAAATAGGTGCCGGTTAAGCAGAGGTCCAGAAAACGGCAAATCTCATCGATGGAGAAGCAAGTCTTCTCGGAGAGTTTGGTGTCGGACGACAGTGCCGTTTTCGCTACAGACACCACAATAGGCACAGGCACACTTCTACATAGAGACACAACGTCGAAGGACACGATACTTTTGTCATCGTGCAGTTCGAGACCAGAGGTGAGCTCGATGAAGTGGCCGGAGTTCTGCACGTACGTGTTTGTCTTCCCCGTGAGTGGTGACAACAACCAATGTAGGTAGTTCGATAACGCACGTAGCGGAGATGTAGTGAAGTCCACTGCTGGTCGAAGTGGAACACTAGACTTGTGGATTTTGTGGAGGCCGTAAAATGCAGGATCGACCCGTTCCTGCAGATAAGACTACAGGTAAAGGTTTCGAGAATCCGGATATTGACTGAAAATCGACGAAAGTGTCTTGTTTAAAGTTGCTGAGTAGGGTATTTTGGCAACGGCATGTACGCACTGGTGGCAAGAAGTTTGTGCGCCTTATCGTCATAGTCGCTGCGATCCATGACCACGGTCGCATTCCCCTTGGCGGCAGGCAGAATGCCAATGTTGTTGTCTTCTTTGAGTCTTCATGGCTGCTTTCTCTTCCATCATGAAGTTTAGACGCAATCTTCGCTGTACCCTGAAAAGTACGATAACAGCCTTCAGACGTGCTTCTTCACAGATGCAGAGGTCTAATTGATGCAGGCCATACCCGACTGCTGCCATTGACGTAATAGGTGGTTTTATGGTAGTAAGGTTAAACTTTTTCTTTCGCCAAGACATGAGTTTCTGTGGCAGAAAGTCTTCTTGAAGAGAGCTTTTTCACAAAAATCTTGTCAGATTCTTGAGAATCGTTAGGACGCGCTTGAAAAAAGGCGAGCTTCTTCTCTGGTGACCTGATTCCCTTTTCTCAGAGGATGGGATGGCAGCATATCTGGCAAATTCGTCGATGGCAGAAAAAACTTCAGGTGCGCGGTGTTCCAGTTGTCTTCTCAAAAGAAAGGGTCCAATTTGTCCTTCGTGACCGTTTCTCGGCATTCTTGAATTCTCGCGTCAAGCAGAAGACGCTCGGCTTGTTTCACGATCCTGTGACCTTCGCCTGTGTTGACTAACCGTTTTAGGCTTAGGCTCTTTGAAATCTCCTGCAGTCCCTTGCAAGTCTTGTTGAAGTTGAGATGGGCTTTGAAGAATGAAACAGAGTTGGTCAGGTGAACAAACCGTTTGACAAGCCGGACGACGACAGGTTCATAGTCAACGCGCAAATAATTCAACGTAAACGTTTCGGTGGACATCCACCTGGTTAGGAATGACAAAATATGTAAAGGGAAAGCTCTAACCAAAACATAATACGGAGACCGACGTTTCAAGGAGTTTTCCTTTTACATTAATTGGCAGTCCTAACCAGGTGGATGCCCACCAAAACGTTTACGTTCAATTGATTTTTTATGTGCACCATTAAAAAAACGCAAAACATGAGTTTTAATTGCTTTGAGGTGAGTGCGTTGGTAGGTGTAAAAACGTGTGAAAGAATGACACGGAGAAGGACGGACAGCACATATAACGAAAGCTCCGCTGTCTATGTTCTGTCATTCTATCTTCAATACACACCCCTGCCCGTTTCAATCTAGATGAGCGATGTACCGGCGTGCGGTCGTGTATCACTACCGCGTGATGCACGCGTTAAAAACCCCAGGCTAGTGGTTGCACTGCACTGGCTTAATTTGTAATCTACAGCTGGGCGACAATTCGCCCGTTGAGGCAGACTACGTTCAGGTTGTATGAACATACACACACCTCAATATTATGTGTAATTATTTTTGGTAGTTTGAAAGTGTTTTTCGGAATGAAGTTATTTTACTATCAACCTTTTTATATATTTCTCAGATACATAAGAATTGTAGAACAGTTGCAGGGCTGTGATAGCATCTACAAGTGATAAATTAGTAAAAACCGGCAGATATTGTATGATATAAGCCCTGTAAAATATTATAAAAGTGGCAGAACAATATTTATAAATAAACAACAATTTACGCGACGGGGATTTAGACTTTCGTGCACAACACTAACCAGAGGTAGAGGAGGTGAGATTGCACCAATGGATCATAAAATATTTGAATGACAACCTTCATCCACAGAACCACGTACTGAAAACGTTCGCCGAATTGTGTGCAGCACAATAAAATGACGGTGGTTTTTCGTGGACTCCAAATATGAAGCGATATATTCAATTACATAAGACGTACCTAACCGTCAAATGGTGCACGTTGTGGTTGGATGATGAGCGTAGGAAAAGTTTCAATTGGGGTTCAATCTTTCAAACTCACCGTCGTCAGTTACGATCCGAACGAACTGCCACTTCTAGTCCCCGATGCTGCTTGCGCAATATTTTGCGTAACCGCACGAATGATGGAGTTCAAAGACACCGAAAACATTACACTGGCCTTAGAGTCCAAGACTCGCGCAGAGCGATGATCGAGTCGTCGACGCAACGAAAGCCAGTGGAAGCACCAAGCTGACACCAAGACGTACGGACGCCACCGCAACGGTCCACAGATTTCGGAGAGGGCAGAGCGCAGGCGTGAATGCGCACAGGCAACGGTGTTGTTTCAGAAGCGCAAAAAAATAAAACCCCAAAATGTAGCCAATTCACTAAAGAAGGAAAATACATATAATGTTACTTAGAAGAAGAAAAAGAGGGCGCCAGAAAAATAGCGAGGGCGCGCGACAGCTCGAGCTGAGCCCGGCAGTTCCAAATAAAAGCCGACCGCTAGAGACTGACTCCTAGCTGGACTACTCCTTCAACGGCAACACCGTAACATTTTGGTGGAGGTACGGGGTACGCACCTCCACCAAAATGTTACGGTGTTGCTGGTATCTACTGGTGTATCTACTGGTACGGGATGTACCGCGACATCTCCAAGTACGTAGCACCATACGTCCAATGTCAGCGACGAAAAAGGCCAACGACCGCACCAGCTGTACTTCTCCATCCTCTCGATCCACCTCACTGCCCATTTGAACGCATCGGTGTCGACCTGTTGGGGCCCCTGCCTCTTACACACAACGGTAACCACTGGGTCATTGTTGCCATGGACCATTTGTCACGTTACGAGAGACCGCTGCCTTACAGTCCGCAAACTCAGACGAAGTCGCCACATTTCTCTTGCACAATATCATTTTGCGACACGGCCCCCCTCGTCACATACTGAGCGACCGAGGAACAGTATTTCGTTCCCAGGTGATACAAAAACTATTACATCTTTGTGGAACCATTCATCGACCCACAACACCATATCATCCACAAACAAATGGCTTGGTGGAACGTTTCAATCGCACCATTGCCGATATGATTTCCATGTAAGTCCAGTCTGACCAACGCCAATGGGATGCTTTTCTTCCGTTCGTTACTTGCGCATACAACACTGCCGTTCAAGACACTCACGGCTATTCTCCATTTTATCTTCTATATAATCGCCCTCCAACCACATTCTTGGACACACTCCTACCTTACCGTCAAAATGACGAACTTCCCGACACTGTAGCACATCTCGTGTGTCGTGCTGAAGAAGCGCGCCAACTTGCCCGGCTACGCACACGTACATCCCAGCAACGCCAATGCCGACGGGGTAACAAGACTCACCGCCCCGTTTCATATGAAATAGGTGACCTTGTTTTACTCTGGACACCTCAACGTCACCAGGGCTTGGCTACCAAGTTCCTCCACCGCTACATCGGCCCGTACGTATTCGTGCGCAAACTATCCGACCTTTCATACCACGTGCAGCTACAGCAAGGCACTACTGACCGACGCCGAGCAACCTCCGATGTAGTCCACGTCGCCCGCATGAAGCCCTACACCCCCCGACCCACCGCCCTCACTACATACAAAACAAAAAAATAAAATTCTTCGTTAATTGCGGTCGGGACGACCGCGGAAACAAAGGGGGGGGGGGGGGTAATGTTACTTAGAAGAAGAAAAAGAGGGCGCCAGAAAAATAGCGGAGGGCGCGCGACAGCTCGAGCTGAGCCCGGCAGTTCCAAATAAAAGCCGACCGCTAGAGACTGACTCCTAGCTGGACTACTCCTTCAACGGCAACACCGTAACAATATATACATATATAATAATTTTGGGAATACGTAATTTATATTTAGTGAAATAATATGCAGTTAAAACTAGAGCTAAATGAAGTTTGATTCATTACTGTTTTCTTCAGTTTTTAGCAATGAGCACCTCTCACCACACGAGTGCTTCTGCACACCTTGATGGTGGCGCCATCCGTGTTCACGCCGCGCAACCCGCTTTTTGTCCGGAGGTTGGCTCTTTTGCGTTGATGTTCAGCTCTCTTTACAGGAAGGGCTCTTTGTCTGAATAACTAAATATCCACTCGTTCTAGCCTTTCGTGCTCCTCGATGTCGAGGTTTTGACTCGACGTGCTCATGATGAAAGGGCGCGTTTAGTTGGCCTCATCGACCCTTGAGACGCAATGTGCTATGCAGTGCTCGCTTTCTTCTTGGCATCTGAACTGTGCCTCAAAGTACACATTCGTGTGGGGTGCCCTGTCCGTGACATTGAGTTTGACAAATCCTGCGTACTTTGGCGGCGCTACTTGGCCCAGAGACAAAGTCTAGAGACAGAGATCGATGCACGCAGAGTGTCGTAGTTTTTATGGAGGTTCTCGCGCTCGTTGAAGATTCTCACTGTGTTCTGCCGTTTTAAAATCGTGAAGGGGGATTTTTCCATGGAGGGCTGGTCCACCAAAAGTGGTGTGGACTGTGGTCCGCTGCGCACCACATACACTTGAAAGTCTGCCGTAGCTTGGTCGACCTTGATGGAAACACTTGCCTCACCGCATGCTGTGACACATCTAGATCCATACCCTCCAATGGTAAACGGCGTTGCCTGCTTTGTGTAGGCGATTCTCAGGCGGTCCGTGTCTTCCTGCTGTAGAGTGACACACTGGCTTCCAAGTAGCCACATGCCCGTATGTCTTGACCGTTTAGCTTTGCAGCCATGAGGTATTTTTGTTGGCAGTTTCAGCGGCGTAAAAGTCGGCCTCCACGATGTTTTGGACGACCCGCCGTCCGTCTTCTCGCTTTTCCCGAGAGTCTTTCGCCTCGTGTCCCAAGCAACGTGCTTACAAACGCTGCGCCGCATCTTCCGGCCTATCAGCAACCTAGCACGGCACGTGTGCAAAGTTGAATCCGCGGCTTGGGTGGCTCTGCCGTTAAAGCGGCGGTAGCCGGGTGCAGCAGTAGCCTCCTCCGTGGTAGCGAAAAACTAGCGACATTTAGTGTTACGGCGGAACAAGAACTATGTCTGGGTATAAAGCAAAATCTGCGCGATGATGTTGACAGATGGCGCAACGAGGCTGGAAGCGAAATACCCTAAAATAATTTACTAAGGAAACACAAGACACTCCTAGAGAATGCATCGGAAAAGACGACAACGAAGATCCGCGCCAACACGCTGGACGGCGGCAGCCTTCAAACATTTTGTCAAAGCAGGCATGAGCTTTTTTAAGGAAGGACTGAACCAGCTATCAAGTAAAGTAATAGAGAAGATTTTCTTCCACAATGCTGTAATTTGGCTCATCAAGAGGCAATTCCATTTCATCAGTGCCAATTGCATCCAATGGTTCTGGCTGGTGACTGGCTGTAGTGGATACAGGTAGACGCCTCAATTGTACCAGTAGTGTTGAAGTGTCTGAAAAACAGTTCCTTTTACGGGAAAGCTGGAACATCGTTCCGAGGAAAATGTGTTTCAGTCCTTCCGTAAACTGGAACGAGCAAGGCGTCTTGTTGCATTCATGCTGTGTCTGACCATGCCAAACATGTTTTCCTGTGGGTTTTGGTTCCGCTGCCCAGTTAGGAGGTGGTGGAATCGGACGTTTTGGCTGAGATCTTCCCATAGTGATAGGATGGCATTGATAATAATTTTTCATCGTTTCACTGTGTGAGGCCGTCGTGGCGAGTGGACCTGCCACTGCGAGACCCATGAGCTTTTTGAGCGAATAAGTTCAACATGTTTAGATATGAACTGAGAGCAAATCTCATTTCTCGGAGTTCTGACTGCATGCTTGAACTGTTAAGCGAATCAAAATTTGTGTTCATGTCTTCGAGCAAGTCGCGTGTGGCCTGTGTTTCAGGGGTACCTTATTTACAGAGATGAGCCTGCAAAAGCAAGAGAGAATGAATCACTAAAAACCTAAGCAGCATATTTTACTTTCATGTTTCCGAAAGAAGTCTCATAGATATGCCGATCGGTCAATTATTTTGCCATTCGCAACCGCAAGGGCTGTTTGTTTATATAAAAGTCAAAATGCACTTCCATTTGATCAAGATGTTTTCAAGTTTTAGGTCATGCTTACGCAAGCTGTTGCGTGTGCACTTGGGAAGTTGAGGAGTACCGAACCGAAAATAGACCTGCCTGTCATTGACAAAATGAAAATGAAAATGAAAATGAAAATAAATGAGCGGTTGACGGAGCACAAACGTTGTATAAAGAAAAAGACCCGTACTCCGAAGTGTCAAAACATGTGATCGAATGTAGAAACTGATGTACCATTGTGGCATTTAACTTCAGTAGAGTTGCGGGAAAAAGATGATCAGAAGCGGTTGATAAGAAGAGTCGTTAACAATATTAGGTCACGGGAACGCAGTTAATAAGCCGTCGTTTGGGTTAGACAACGAACTTCGCCGTTTTCTTAGGCTGTGAAAAGTTCTGACCTTCAAGTTTATGCCTTGGTTATGTCTGTAGGTTTTCGGGCAGAGGGAACAATGGGTCGTTCTTTTCTTTTCTTTTTTGTATGTGTGTTACTGGGCTTCGGGTTATCAGTGTGTTTAGGCGTTCGGGAAGCGGGGGGTCAGAGATAAGAGAAGTGCATGACGCAGAGTCCGTTGTCATTGGTGTTTTGTCAGAGGTTACTTTGGTGGAAAGTGGTATTCTTTAGGGTTCTCACCCTCTCCCCCTTTTTTTCTCTTTTGTATCGAAGTGCCTATATAACCAGGTTTCGGAAAATATAAAATTTCAGCTGTGTTAGAGACCTTTTAGTGTTGTGTCGTTTACCCGCAGTCTCGGTTTTTTTTCAACCATATGAAAGGATGGTCTAGTGTGAAACCCAGCATGCCTGCAAGAGCATAGTTGCTAGCCCCTGATCACACGCAACGGCCTTTACTCAACCTTTCAAAAATTTCAGGCACCAAATCTTTGAGGCAGTCTGCAGAAGTTTTCTTCTTGGAGAGGGTAAAAGTCATTTGTTGAACCCGGTGCTTAGAAATCTGTGCCAACATGACAACTAGTCCTGAGCTTGCCAGTATCAGGTGTGCACTCTTTTCTTTACCGCTGTCTGCAAAGCCATGCACGTGGTCGGATTTTGAATCATAGAGAAGGTTTTGTTTCAGCAGAAATTTCATCAAACCTAAGAAATAACGCTTAATGTTTAAGTGGCCAATTCTGAATTTTGGTGATATCAGATTCAGGTAGACTGGAAAAACTCCAGGGTGCATGGCAATGTGAGACAACCTGTCCTTGAGTGTACTCACTTATGGCGAGTTCAGAATCTTTGCAAGGTTTTTGTAAGCCCTGAACTTTTGAAAGGATGAGGAAAAATAGCTTGAACTCATAGGACATCCTCGTCAAAATTATTCATCGGCTGCAAGTGCATCTTGATCTTGACAATTTCAAGATCCTCCTTTGAGAGGAATTTCGAAGCCCCCTGAACCCCCTAAGTTCTGGCCAAACAAAAATGTCGTGTTTTGTTTAAGCTTTCAAAACAACTCTTGCGCAGTCGATATCTTGTTTTTCTTCTTGGTGAATTAGGGCACTCTGCGTGCGAGGCGAGTACGGTTTCTTTGGGTTAACACCTCTGTTTACGTGAGGTGCATTAGGCCCGTCAAAGGGGATGCTGTACTGGAGATGGATACAGTTGTGTCGTCTGCCATAGTGGATGGGGCTTGCTGATGTGCAACTGTTGAAGATAATTACGTTTGCGAAACCTTGAAACCAGATGTGTTCAAATGTAATCAGAATAAGTTGTCTCCCTAGAAAAAGATAAGCTGAATTTGTTTTGTTTTTTTAAAGTAAATCTCACCAGTGTGAGGTTGCTGTCCTTGTGGATGAGAATCTGTTGTGGGTTGTGCCTATTTCGAGAACGTCTGAAATAGGTAGAGGAATTATGGCAAATCTTGGGAACTTTATAAATAAAGAAAAGCTTGTGGTACGTTCTTCTAGATGTGCATATTTTCCAAAGCAGGAACTGATGTGAAGTCGCCCATGCCTTGTCTTGGGGCTACAAGAGTACATGTGACATATATTGAGTGCAATGTTGAATCAATATAAAATAAATATTGACGCGAGCGCAGCTGACCAAGTAGGCAGCGCGCCCGTGGCCTAACGGTTATCGCGCTTGCCTTCTACGCAGAAGGCCAGGGTTCGATTCCTAGCCGCGGTTACACATTTTTGTTGATGCTGTGATGTGATGTTCTGGTAAATTCGAGAACCGTCTTGCTGATTCGAGGCTAGAATGTTCTACGCGCCGAACCTTCTACGCCGAATGATCCAGATGCCCAGGCGTGTACAAAAGGGGCTCCGCGTGGCAAGCCGGAGTCAGTTTCGCCCCAGCGTTCGACTCTGCTCTTTCGCCGATTTCGACGTCCGCGACGCTCTGCTGTTATCTTCTGTTTCCTTTTTATTTTTGGGCACAGGTTCGCCCCATTAAACGTTTAGTTTTTCAGTTATCACCGCCTCATTCATTGCCATTTGTGACAATATATGAATATCACTATTCAATTAATGAACAATAATTGAGCAACGAGTGCCAGCTAATTTTAATATAATTTCCTTCTCACAGGCTGGTGTAGGCACTCTTTCTCTACCTGATGCACGTCTGGTATTGAAAACTCAGGAACAGCTGAACGTCACTGAGAAATTGGTGACATGGGTTGGACACTTTATATGCATAAAAAGGAAGTTATATAAATTAGGTTATCTGTTATAGACTATTTCTTCGTCTTCTTCACAGCACGTGCTGTTGTGTAGGTGGCGCAGCCTCATCTTAGCTGCCGGAGTACATCTGAAACACATTCAGCACAGTATTTGGTCGTACCTTACAATCCACGATAATTTAATATAGTATGATTGAGTAAATTAACACTATTCTTATTGCAATTTGCTAGTCACCAGGTTGGGGTAGCTGCTCATGTTGTGCTTGAACACAGGTTACTGCAAGCTGTACAAGTTCGTCTAAAGAAGTCAAAAAAGGTAAAAGCTTGTTTTTGCAGAAAGCTATTTCTCATGCATTGAATTATTTTAAGGAAATGAGTGTTGTTGCGAGCTGTCCGCCTTGATTACTAGTGAATATTTTATATGTTTTTAACATCAAATTGTTTTGCTTAGGTAAAAAGTGTTCATTAAAATATTAAAGGGGAATAAATAGTTTAGGATTAAATCTTACCCTGTCGTTGCCTCCCCATTTCACATTTAAGCCGGGTGTGACCCTACCACCTTTAGGCCGGTTGAACATGTTTTTGTTTAGAACACATTGTCGGTTTTGCCCCTGTCACGTTTTACACCTACTTTGTGGCAGGCCCGCTCACAATCATGTGACAAATATCCTACATTTATTTTAATTAAAAGCTATTCTGTATGGGGGAATATATCAAACAATATATTTAGCCTCATTAATTGACATTAAATTGTACTTTCTTGAGGTGAAGACAGATGCTAAGGCAACGCCAGGCGACACAAACTCTAAATGAAATAAGAAAACAAATATTAGATTTTACTACCTCAGGGGTGCCAGGCGTTGACCACACTCACTTGCACAATAGGGCCAGGTTTGCTGATCAAAGGCACCGCTTTAGGCGCCTTTCACCCTTCTATGCTTATGCTGGATATGCGGCATGACACGAAGCAGTCCGTTACACTGTGAAGTTGTTATATAAAATCGAGCACGTAATCACGGAGAAGAATACAAACCGGCATGATTTAAGTAAAAACAACAAGTTCTTAAAGGCCGGCGTACACTTCCCGCTTTCCACTTTCGCCCGTATCCTCCTTTCCTGTATCCTCTCCATTTCTTACCTTGCCCCAACTCTTCTCCCTCGCAGCTTAGGAGAGGGGATCGCGAAGGGGATTATCTTCCCTACAGAAAACCTAGGTTGTACGTTGGCCTTTAAGCAAACTCTACAATATAATTAAATTTACAGCAACTTTCTCTCCCACGCTCTTCTGATGGGGGGATTAAATAATTAATCTGCTATGTCTAAAACGTATAATAAACATTAACAATCTTTTCTAGATAAAACAATGTCTGAGTCAAATAAATATCTTAAACATTTTTTTTATCCCGAGGTTTTTCGAACCTGCACGAGCGATGAAATAAAACATTTTGAAAATACTAGTACAGTTTTTGCAACCTACGGACGTTTATTGGAGATTCTTACGTCGTAAAACAACAACCCGATCATTGTGCTGACAGCAGCTCACGTGGAGAAACATGTCTTTGCAAAAGGGGATTGGTGACGAGCACCGAGAGACAAGCATCTTCCTGGAGCGAATGTTTTCTTGGGACCCTGAACGCCGAGGAAGCGAAATGCTTGCCTCAAAACCGACGCTCTCGAAGTTTGATTGTCGTAGATACTTAAGCTCAGGTCGATTTGCATATGCAATCCTCTTGGTTCCTCTATTTAGGTAATAAAAAGAAAACGCATGTGTTTCTTTTTTTCGCCAGGTTTAATATCGAACGTGCAAATGTTTATAGAGGTTCACCTGTCGTCCGTCGGACATGGAAACAAACTGCGCTCTGCATTCGTCGAGGTATTTTTGCGCCAATTCGCACAGCAGTAGTAGCCGTAAACTGTTGCCATCGTGTTCGACGATTTACCATTCTCACACACCAACGCAAATGTCAAATACGAGCAGCAGCAGCGGCGACAGTTAACTGGTCGGTTGCTGCGTGTAGAAATTCCCACGAAGGCAAGAACCTCTGACTTTCTGATTGGCTCAGGTGCTAAGCGGATATTGGTACAAGGGGATTCAGGTTGGCCTTATACCTCAGCGCGACAAAATGTAGCGATCGAAACGCGAACTAGGCATATGTGGTACCGAATGGGTGGATGTATGAAAGATTATGTGGCGCCACCTTTTGGCCAACCAAGGAGCCTCAGAGCTGCATCCGGCCGGCGGCTCCTCAGCGTCAAGGAAGGAATTAATACAATTTGGAGAAGGTCCCCCTTCAACGTAGACGAAGCCGGGGACCCCATGTTTCCGTGGTGCATTTCTAAGCTGTTCAAACAATGAAGCATCTCCTCCGTGGACTCATACATGCGGACGCTAACCGCACCCATAGCGCCTTTGTCGCTCACGCCTGTTATGATGCACTCGACGCAGGCATCGTCACTGAGGTTACGCCGGCGAGCCTTCCAAAATCTGTCGTAGTAGAACGACCTCATTGGCTCACCTCGCTTGCGACGCCGAGCTTACATGTCGCGATGCACACATTGCACCGATACTGTCGATGGAAACGCACGCTTGAGCTCTTCCTTTCATTCCGTCCACGTTTGTCCACCCACAACACCCTACCAGCTCTTCGCTGGGTCCTCGAGCTTCGTGTGCGTGTTGCAGGACGTCAAGCTGGTTGACGTCCTGCAACTGTCCATTGGTACACTTTAAGAAATGGGGGTGTATAGGGTACACCCCTTGTCCCATATGTAACACCCCAAAACAACAATTCGACGTTCAGTCCACAGACGTCGACCCGACGATAGCAACTTTCAAGAGCGGCTTGAGAGTCAACCAATACAACTTATTAAAATAGCTAATGTACGCATTAAAGGCTACAGTAATACAATCAAAGTTTCTTTGGCATTGCTGCAGTGTTTTTTTTTCACCTAGGTTTTGATACGCATATTAGCTATTTAATACATTCTATTCAACAGCTATCAAGCCGCTCGTATAAGTTGGTATCGCCAGCTCGACGTCAGGGGACTGAAAGTCCAAATGTAATTTTGGGGTGTTACATACGGGACAAGGGGTGTACCCCTATACACCCGATATTTCTAACAGTGTCGATTTCCGCAAGGTTTTCGATTCGTAGGATTCACGGGCCAACCGTCGGGCAGCTCGTTGAGAGCATGTCGTAAGCACCAGCCGGCGCCGTCTCCCCCACGCCGTTGACGGGCACAGCAACCGCCGGCTGCGTCTGTAGAAGCGCCACGCCGCTGATAGCTATACATCACCAACGTCTGCACAGAGGCCTAGACAGTCGCCGTTACGTCGGGCTTTGAATCAGGTACCGTTGCAGACGGAGTCGGAAGTTCGTTGCCAGATTTGTGTTGGCTCGCGTTGCCACTCTTTTCCCCTTTGTCCCTGTTCCCACCATCTTCGCTGTTCGTGGCAGTCGAAGATGCTGCGTTGCGAGTCATAGGATCCATCGTCTGGGTGAGCAGACCATCGTTTTACGTTTGGGGTGTTAGCTGTTTACTGCTCTTCCGAGTTGTAAACGCCAGACACGTTTTTTGGGGAAAAAAACTGGGCTTATTTCTTCAAAAAGGAACGGCGAGCGGCATGGTTCCGCTCTCGTGGCCCGAGCGAGTGTAGGTGAGTGTCAGAGTACTCCTCTCCTTGGGGTAGCGCCGCTTGCACGCGCCCCACAAACTTCGGTGTATGTGGCGCCATCTCGTGCGGCCGTGGTGAACCATAGGCTATGGATACAAAAATGCAAATTGGGTTCAAAGATTGATCTTTGATGAGGATTTATGAATTCGCCATATCTAAATTGTAGGGAATAAACCCTCTGGCAGCGAAGTTTTCATCATGATGCTTCAGGTACATCAGAAAAATTTAGCGAGCTTATGGTGTTGACATTATTTATGTGATATATTGTGTCGTCACATAAGGGCAAGGGGCAAGCAATAGCATTAGGACCAACATAAACCTAGGCCATGGGAATATATAGAATACTTGGTAGTGGTATCACAGAGCTGGTGGAGTCGTAGAAAATACCGCCTTAAAAAATAAACTAAAATGTTCGCCTTTATAGCCTGACCATTCATAGTTAAACCTTGTGAGGGATATGATCAATGAAGTATGAAACGGCATTCACGTAACCGTCATGCTCGTTTTTATAACCACTATATTCAAATTAAAACGAAAGTGCTATGTTGAAATCATACAGTTTAGTCATAAATAAGTTATAATAAATATCGTTCAAACGGTCTTAAATGAATCATTACTCTGTTGAAGTTCGAGAACAGATCAAGATGACAAATTAAACTCCCAGTTTAAAAAAAAACATACCTGTAAAAAAGTTTTTTTTTTTTAACGGAAGGTAAGAAAAGAATTGTAAGTAACTTTAACGCGTATAATTCAGTTTCTGTATCATCATCAAAGCATATGCTACTCTGAACGGTGATGATCGACGTGAGAACAGCATTTGAGAATAAGAAAGTACAAGTAAACTATCGAATAATGTCATTTACAAAATGAAAATTCGGCCGGCCTCAAATATTTTATTTTTTTCGCGCTATATATGCACACGAAAAAAATGTATATTCTTACACCCCTCGTCACATATTATATACCACAAAACTTCAGGTCGACGTACAGCACACTAATGTTGAAAAAGACTTGTACGTTGTTCAACTACTCTACTCAAGTTACTATAGTTTAACTACTTTTCTGAGTAGTTTAGTAACTTTCAGTTACATTTTTATTTCGGTAATTAGTAGCTTACTTTATTTACTTTTTCCGAGTAACTTCTATTCAAATTACAAATTCCTTTCCAATTTTAGTGGCCGGTTTGCTTATCAACAAACACTCCTGCACAAAAAGATATAAGATCTTGGAAGATCAACTGATATTTGCAAAGAGGGGGAAGCATGTGGAGTGGGCAGGGGGGGGGAAATTTGGAGGGACCGAAACCCCCTAAAATTTTCACGAGCCCCCTCTCCCCCTCCCCCCCCCCCGCAAACATTCTAGTACGAGGCGCGGGGAGCGGACATACATGTCGCAAGTGAGGCCGATTAACTGCGGTATTAACACTGAAGGATGGCCTTTCTTTGTGTCCCGAAGCTGAAGGAGACTTGACGCATTTGAAGAAAGGGATTGTCCCTTCTTCTCCGCAAGAAAGGAACTCTCGCCCACTACAGCCAGTGTACACATGAATCCTCACCTAGAGCAGGCAACAAAATGCAGCACCCTCTCTCAAGCTCTCTTGGTACTCCCGCAGTTTCTGCTGTACTTGAAGAATCACGTGCTGAGGGACAACGTAAAGGTAACCTCTTTGCGTTGCCTTTCCTATCAAAACTCAGAATATGCAGGTCTTCCAAGATTCGCAGATTGTTCAAGAAATCTTAATAATTCCCCCACCGTTTTTACAAAAATAAAAGTAGTGTTGGAAAGTACTATGAGCACATGGTACCACTTCAAGTAGGTTTAGAAAACTTGTACCTTCGTTAAAGTACTTTATCTGAGCATGTATACTTGTACGTTACTAAAGTAGTTACTCTGGTACTTTCCGAGGACAGTTCAACGTTCCCTAAATTCGAAAAAAAGGCGTATCATCAAGTGAAAACGCGCTATCATATTTCGAGACGTCATCTGGTCATTTCGTTGAGTGAAGTAATGGTGGCTGTAAGACCGGAAGAAATAAGTGCCTTATAAGGTCATCGTGTTAATTAAATAGTTCGTCAGCGAGAGTAAAACAACTACTGTGTGGCGACTTGACTTCATCCAATATTTCCCACAATTTCCGAAAAGAAAAAAAACTGATGCACCTCTGATAACCCCCGATGCAATGCATACCAGTTAAAAACAAACTGAATAGGGGATGAAAGGGCATCATGAAAGATTGTGTTAAAATGTACTTGTACTTTACATTGGAAGTACACTTTATTTATAAAACTTTACTTAGAGTACATTGCACCAGGTGTACTTACTACTTTACTTGAAGCAAATAACCTCTCATTCAGTTTGTACCCTACTTTAAGTAGTTGTTGAATGTACTTACGCAACCTTATAAACAAGCAAACACTATCTGCAAAATCAAGTTCGTGCAGTGCTAAAACCTCAGTGTAGGAATGATACATCCCCAACACATCGTTGACCAAGAAAAACAAAACAAAAAATTTCAAAACAATTGGGCACGCAGAAGCAGAACCAGCTATTAGAGCATATGTGTGAAAACACAAGCTGCCTTATATTTGGCTAGCAGAATTTCGCTGAGGTTC
Organism: Ixodes ricinus; assembly: GCA_037355805.1. Taxonomy (NCBI): domain Eukaryota; kingdom Metazoa; phylum Arthropoda; class Arachnida; order Ixodida; family Ixodidae; genus Ixodes; species Ixodes ricinus. Next base: position 18,050 of record JAZHYW010016222.1, read on the forward strand.
AAAACCTATTTACTTTCTTATTACCACAAAAAATATAAAAGTAACTTCAAAAGAATTCGCTACTTTTTTACAGTATTTAGTAATTTACTCAATTACTCTCCATTTGAGTTATTTCTACTTTACTCAAATTCCATCTGGGGCCAATACTCAGTAACTTAACTTAATTACTTTTTTGAGCAACTTGTACAAGCTTGTGTTGAACTGACGCTACCAACGTTTGCAAGCGGCTTCATAGGCGAGTTGTTCAACTTATTTAAATAGCTAATGTACGTGTGGCTGTTCGCAAAAAAAGTTATTGTTTTTTTTGTGACTCTACTGCAAAACGTCAGTGTTTTTATTCTCGTCTTTGATACGTACTTTAGCTGTTTATTATGTTATACCGCACCGGTCACCAAGCCCGTTGTAAGAGTCGGGGCCGTCAGTTCGACGTTAGTGTGTTGCACGTCGAACTGAAGTTTAGGGGTGTATTATATCATATATGTGACAAGGGGTGTAATGGCTACACCCTTTCTCTTCACGGTGAGTGGTGCCGCTGCTAATGCACTGCAACTGCCACCTTGATCGATAACATGCTTTACTCGTTAGGTAATGTGCGAATGCACATCGGGTTAACGCACTCTCTATCGAAACATGTGCTGTTGTAAATTAAATTTGTCTTTAATTTAACGAACGTTTGCTGCTTGTGAAATAATGAATAGAGCGCTGATTTTAAACGCCTTAAACTTTCTCACGGTAACAACTAAGCATGCTGAGGGTTTCATCGGAGTCTTTAAAAATTAATGCGGAACTTACGCCTCGCTTTTCTACTCTTTTTCCGGCAAAACACTCACTCATCGGCAGAATACCTCCATGCCCCGAGCCACCGAAAAGAGACGTTACACGTTCCGCCGCTGCAGTCATGCGCACGACATGGCAGATTATACACATCCGCACCTTGAAAAAGTGCGATCCGCGTAGGCGTGGCAATGACCTCGACATTGAAACGCGGGCTGCCAGAGAAGGGCACCCGAAGACGGAGCTGCCATAGCGCGCAGCAACCCACATGTAAGCAGCGCCGACGTGGAGCGCATCCCACGCTTCTCCGGCGGCTTAACAATAGCGAGTCAGGTACCATCGTGCAGCAGCCTCGCAACCTTGATAAGCAGGCCTACAGCCGCGGCGGAGGACCTCGACCATGGCGGAGTGAACGACACGTCGGGCAATGCGCGAGTTCATCCGGACTCTCTGGAGCGGAGGAGTCGGTGCTCGGCTCTTGCTGTAACCGGCCGAGACTTTGAAGCTTCGAAGACAGGCGCCTGTTTCTGCCAGCGGACGGCTTCGAAGATGGCCCGTGCAGCTGCTGCGATTCAGGCTGCTGTATCAACGGGAATCGGAGTGAGTCTGGCTGTGGGCCTCGTTTCCGCCATGGTGATGCCCGGGCTCTGCCCTACGCTCAAGGAGAAGGACGAGTTCGAAGTAAACCGGGTGAGTTCTCGTGGAGGTGCTCCGAATCAAATGAGTATGGATTCCGTTCGAAACAGCCTCCAGCAGATTATCGCGTATTTAAGCGGATTTAAGAATTGTATCCTTCTGGCTCTTGGGTAGTACTCTCGGTCTGACTCTAGGTGAAATCAACGTAAATATCCTTCATCTCTTTATCGCATTTTGTATGCTCGCTGAACGGATTACATATCCCAGGGTGCCGAGTTACTACAAATTACGAAGCATTGCCGAGGCGACTGTGCTCCGTAATCAATACCCTTTGCGACGCAATAGCCACGGCACTATATGTTGCACAGATCGTACTACATATAGCGTCGTGTCTGGTACTTGTAAGAAGAACGCCTAGCGGCTTCACCTCAGCTGAGGAGCATGACCCTAGATGTATTATTAATCTCATGTATCAAGTCGTGGGAAATATTCCTCTCTGTTGTCATCATTGCGCCGCTGGGGCTCCCATGCTAATGGGGTTTTGCCACCTTTTATTTAAAGACTGGGCGCTTTGCAGTAAGCTCTTTTTTATTGTAGCTGGTTTCTTTCCAACCAGGGTATCTTGAATGTCATCTCCGTGTGATATCGAAAATATGCAATATCCCAAAATAATCAAGCAAACAAAATGTTCAAAACACGTGAATAATACAGGTCACAGAAGCGTTTTATTGCTTTCTGTAAGCAAAATATGTAAAAAAATCTCTTTGACCCTTTTTGAACCAACCCTCAAGTGTTATTCCAGTCGCTTATCGGGTACCGCGGAGCTGAGAAATCTGGGACATGAATGGGCATACGATATTATAGAGAACTTGGGGGGATTGGCGGTTGAAAAATAATTCGCATAATTCATATTATTAACGCCTATATCCTAATCGCTACCTCGTTTTCGTCAGTAAAGCAGTATCTATGTTATTGGTTTATATTTATTTATCTATTTGTGTTTCCTGCATTTTAATGGTGAGTGGAATTGTACCATTGTTTTTCGCAAGGCATAGCACTTGCCTGCAAAATGATTGTAAGAGAGTCATGATGATACACGTGGATGACACCTGATTAAAAATATACATAGTATATATGTTTGAAGCATTTGAACATTTTAGAAAAGTTACGGAAATGCTTCCCCGGACAATAAGCCAGATGAAGTAGTAAAACTTAAAAGCGCCCAAGTACTCATCAGTGAATACGTTACTTCAGCTGTCAAGCCTAAATCGAAATATTTGAGCGGCGGGGCGGCGGGGGGGAGGGGGGGGGGGGGAGGAGGGGGACCTTAATGCTGCATCTACATTCTTTATGAAATTCTTGGGATGGTGTAAAAATTAGTACTTAATAATTCTGGACGGTCAAGTAACATATGGCTTCCTATAACCTGTACTTTAGAGAGCAGCCCATAAGAACATCACTCTGAGTTAGCTGACTGTTTTGTGCCATGGAAATTTGCTTTACTCGTTAAATTTACGATTGTTCCGAGTCGCGTTCGTATTATCGACTACAAGTTGTTGGAAGCAGACATTTACACGTTACCCAAAAAAGTAACTAGATAACTTTACTCGTTACTCGCTCAAACAGTAACTAAATATGTTACTCGTTACCGATTCTCAAAAGAAACGCGCTTACTTTACATAAGAGTAGCTGGCGAATTTCAGATAAGATCGACCAAAGGGTGGCTGGTCGACATTTTTAAATCAACTGATGTTTTTATATGCCATTGTCTAGTGTCTGGTATAAACAAATCCACACTTAGTTTTGACCAGAAAAAAATTTGGGGACAGGAAAAATCGTAAGGCATGAAGAGGTGGACAGTTGCATTAACGCGCACTGATGGAGGGGGCACGTTTGAAAGTGAATAACTAAAACGATAAAATTAGGAGAATTCTAATACTTTTTAGAAACAAACTATGGGTACAGCTTGCTTGTAATATATAGTAATTATATTTATTTCAATTATATTTCGTTTTCTAAAAATTGCCAAACATGCCTGCTCGAACGACAAATGGCAAAATTTGGAGGCCTGTATCTCATGAAATAATTTAATCATTATCATATACTTTTCAGATAGTATTCTACTTATATATGGCTAATATTTAAAAATATATAAGGTATCTGAGTGATACGATAGTCGGGATATATTTAGGCAAACATGGGGAAAAAATCAAACAACGAAAAATTCCGATGCGAATAAAAAAAACACCACCTTCGATTTTTTTTAAATTTGGGTACCCTGTCATACTCTATTTCGGCATTCATTTCTATTAAAAACATGTTGCATTATTTGATTGAGAAAGAAGACACAACTCCCCAAAGTAGGGTCCTTTTTCAAAGCCTACACTTAGCAGTGCCCTATACGAGAAGTGACTCTGAGTTCCAGTTTCATGAAACTAACACACATATTTTATATATTTTTATTCAGATGAGGCCATTGACAACTAGAGCAATCGGTCACACAGTAAAAGTGAGGAGAAACTATATACAGCATTTTACATACAGCGTACAAAGAGGTATCATATTAGAGACTAGTGATTCGAGAAAAGATGATGCAGTGTGAAGTTTTACTTTCCGGTATATTTTATATTTAGAATAAAAGAAATAACTTTACTTCCACACACAAAAATAAAGATAGAATACTAAAATTGTTTAGGTTAGCTATGTATTTCCGGGGACAAACCATTTCAGGTGAGGGTGCCACCGCGCCGGACTGTAAGAGCTTCGATACTCTCGGTGTACGAATGGATCGTGGCAAGCCGAGATATTTTATCCTGCGCGAGGATAACGTTTCGTGATTCTCATATGGTGATCAGATAAAGATTATAATCTATCACCAAGTAAAACAGTAGGTTAAATACCCCGCGAAGAAAACTGTGATAAATAAGATGTCCCTGCATTCAAAATGAGCAGCCCTTGGGGAATCAAATTCGGCACTTTACGCTAAGGCTTTCCTCGATGTACCCATTTAATAAAGTTTCTTCTAACCAGATCCGACTGTCCGTGCTACATATATGTCACAGGTTCCTTCTGTTGATGACTTCCACAGCCGCCACGCGTGCCAAGACTGAATGCCAGGAAAGGCGCGTACCGTCAGCCACTCTTCTTTTTTTTGTTTTGACGATACCGAACAACTTTATTTTCGTCCAGATACACAAGATGCACCCAGTTTCTCGGATAGAACGCTCACCATTGTCCTGGCCGTCTGAATTGCGTTTATTGAACGTTCTCTGAGGTTGTTCAGCGTGGCCTGGTGCTTCACGAGTCCGCCAACTCCGTCGCATGCATTTTCCCATGTCCAGATGCAGAAAATAACCACTGGGCTTGTGGGAAATCGTTCTGTGCAAACTGGTGAAGCTGGTAGCGATTCTTAAAATGACTGGCGGCCCCGTCACTTACGTACGTCACGTGCGAGTATACCGCAACGTTGTCTTCAACCCACTCTTTCACTTTTTCTAGAGCCAAGCACGTGTGAGCGGCGTCGTCACACAGGTCCTCACTGATGATAGCAAAGCTGCTTGTAGATTTTCTTGTCGTCACTACACATGTAAATATCGTAACTTTTTTTTTCCAGTGGTATGCTTGAACTTTGTCAGGAAGCACGATGGTCCAGTTTTCAACAAGTCAAAATGAAAGAGAATGCTCCCGCGTTGCATGCACTGCTTTTCATCGTAGATCGCTTCATCTTGCGTTTGTCGGATATGGTTGTGAAATATCCAACTTTCAACCGTTACTTGAATGACTTTTAGGAAAGTCTCAAGATCCAATGTTTTTTTTCTTTTTTCACAAGGTCGCCGGACTTTTATGTTGTAAGCACAATCTCTTCATCCTCTGGGATGAAGTTCCTCGAGTGTAAGAGACTGACCTTTTGGGCAGTGATCACAGTCTCCTTAAAGACACAGACTTGTTAGTGGGTCGCACAGAAATGCTGAGTTCATTTCACCAGTGTTGAATGTTGAGCCTGTAACGTTCTCTACAGCGGCAATACAAAGGTAATAATTGGCGCAGCGCACACAAACGCACACTTCCTGGTGTGGAATACATTTGACCCATCTAGGGCACAAGGAATAAAATTTCGTTAGCCCAACGCCGGAATCAGGATGCTTGTCTTTGTATACACGAAAGGCCTCTCGGATTGAGCGTGTCAGGAAGCGCTTTGGCACGAACGTTTTCTCCCCGTCGAGCATGACAGAGATCACGTCCTTCTGGTTGGGACCTTGGCGCGAACATTGTATCTCGTCTTTCGTGAAGTACTCTAGGGCAGCAGACACGTTCTCAGGGCTCACCTTGCACCTCGTGTAAGGATCCGGCTCATACCACACGCCATGCTTTTCCTTACCTAGAGCGTAAACACTGTCGCCATGTTAACCTTTCCTAGGTTAACATGGCGACAGTGTTTACGCTCTATTGTATTTAGGCGGGGCTCGAGTATTTGGGGGTTCTGCTGTCTGTCGGTGTGCCTCTTTGTGCCTGATATTATCGCCCGTGACGCCAGCGAGTGGGATGGCGACAGGCACGACTGCTCAGTAAACAGGCATCGGCGGCCATATTTTGCTGGTTGAAGCGAATCCCCTCATCCTTGACAGCGAGCGGGGAAATGCCAAAAAAGATTGTATCGGCCGTTTTGCCAGAACAAGCGACGAGTGTCGTCTGCTACTTCCGTCAACTATTGCGCCATAATCGTGATCTTCGCGAGGAAATGATTGTTGCTAGCCACAGAACACTATCACGCAGAAAGGGAATGCTTGAATATGTTTTTATTCTAGATATAAGTCAGGGATATATATAAGAGAAGAGAGAGATGGAGATAGAGGGGTAGAGAGAGGAGCATATAGTGTCGTAGGAAAATAATGTAAACAAAGTTCCCAATGGCCGATGGCTGCAGGATCTTTTCTCGGATCACTAGTTCGTAATATGATAGCTCTTTGTACACAATAGTTTCTCCTCACTTTTACTGTGTGAACGATTGCTATAGTTATCAATGGCCTCATCTGAATAAAATATATAAAATATGTGTGTTAGTTTCATGAAACTGGAACTCAGAGTCACTTCTCGTATAGGGCACTGCTAAGTGTAGGCTTTGAAAAAGGACCCTACTTTGGGGAGTTGTGTCTTCTTTTTCAATCAAATAATGCAACATGTTTTTAATGGAAATGAATGCCGAAATAGAATATGACAGGGTACCCAAATTTTAAAAAAATCGAAGGTGTTTTTTTTTTATTTGCATCGGAAGTTTTTGTTGTTTGATTTTTTCCCATGTTTGCCTAAATATATCCCGACTATCGTATCACTCAGATACCTTATATATTTTTAAATATTAGCCATATATAAGTAGAATACTATCTGAAAAGTATATGATAATGATTAAATTATTTCATGAGATACAGGCCTCCAAATGTTGCCATTTGTCGTTCGAGCAGGCATGTTTGGCAAATTTTAGAAAACGAAATATAATATAAATAAATATAATTACTACATATTACAAGCAAGCTGTACCCATAGTTTGTTTCTAAAAAGTATTAGAATTCTCCTAATTTTATCGTTTTAGTTATTCGCTTTCAAACGTGCCCCCTCCATCAGTGCGCGTTAATGCAACTGTCCACCTCTTCATGCCTTACAATTTTTCCTGTCCCCAAATTTTTTTTCTGGTCAAAACTAAGTTTGGATTTGTTTATACCAGACACTAGACAATAGCATATAAAAATATCAGTTGATTTAAAAATGTCGACCAGCCACCCTTTGGTCGATCTTATCTGAAATCACTCCAGCTTACCTTTCTCGTTACTTTGACGACCAAATACACAATTGATTTTGTTTCACATGAGTAAAAACAGCGAACAAAGTTAGGAAACTGTTGAAGAAAACAGAAGACAGGAAAGATTCAGAAACTCACAACTCAAGTATCTTCGAAGAGAAGAAGAAAGAAAATGACGTAGAATATACAGGCACGGGCCAATGGATAGCGATCTCCGAAACGCGAGGCCATAGCTTAGACCTTTAACGCTTAAAGCTATCGCCTCGCGCTCCGGAGATCGCTAGCCATTGTCGCGTGCGTGTATATTCTATGTAATTTTTTTTCTTCTTCTGTTTCGAAGATACATTGAGTTGTGAGTTTCAGCGTCTTTTCCGTCTTCTGTTTTCTTCAACAGTTTCCTAACGTTGTTCGCTGCTTTTAATCATGCGTAACCGGTACCAACTAGCCCAGCTCACCACCCTTTTATACTTGATTTTGTTTCATGGTTTATCGTTTTATTTCCAATATTTGTTGCACTTAAGCAGTACAGTTACCTCTTGAAGTTTTTGTCAGTTATGTTTCCCAACTTCCTTGAGGATAGATCGCCGGCGACGCTGAAGAGCCGTTCTACTGACGCGCTCAAAGGAACGGCAAGGTTGTTCTTCAGGAAGAGCGGGCGAACCTATGCTTTCTATGCTTCTAAATTTCATGGTTAACACTGGGTTATGTGCCTTCCCGTGTTCGCAACCTCTGGATTTACATTAGGTCTGTACACGATTTTAGAATGTTGAACCAACGAACATTATTGTGTTCGCTAGGTGAAAGACATTCTGACCTGTAGACATTAACTAGCCTGTTCAGCGATAAACGTTGCAATACTGTCACACTGTTTAGTTTTTTGTTGTCCATCTGCCTTTTTTACAATAGACGCATACTCAGGTTAGAATTGAAACGAGGCTGTTTAAATGGTTTTGTGCATGTTACTCCTAAAAAGTAACAAAATACCGTTACTCGCTACTTTGCCCTAAAAGTAACTAATTACGTTGCCTGTTCCTTTTCTAAAAAAAGTAACTAAATAAGCTACCCCTTACCGAAAAAATAACTAGGTAGAAGTAACACGTTTCTAGTAACGCGATGTGTACATGTCTGGTCGGAAGCACATAGAGTGACACATATTACAGTAGTATATATTCCAGAAAGTGCTGGATAACGATTCCTTGTTGAATATGGGTACTTGTCATATACTTGAGGATAACGCTGGCAAAACGTGTATTTCCGTTGCAGTTCATGGGAACCTGGTTTGAAATCTTTCGAACGCCTTTCATCGTCGAGTACATGGTGAAGTGCGTCAAGTTCCACTACTTGGACAAAGGTGAAGAACAGAGCGTCGCTGTCAGGCTTCTGGGTGAACGAACCACGTGAGCATATTAGACACATTTTTACGTGACATAATTTTTAATTCAGCGGTGCAACGTATGACTAGAAGATAGAGGATTTCGTTTTGTTTTCGTCATTTAGTATTTGATTCTGACAGTTATGAATAGCTCGCGTGGAAAAATACCTGCTACAAAAATTTGCTTGGAAATTTGTTTATAATGCTTTAAACAGCCATAAAGCACAACATGGAGGTTTCTTTGCATTTTTAAATGGTTGTCATAAGAGTGTGTTGCATTGCCACGTTAGAGAAAATGTCAAACGGTCACTTCGTATTATAGTGTTAACATTAAAGCACGGTTTGCTGAAAAGTAATTGCATTAGCAGAAGTCGTGAAAATGCATCTTTAAAAATGTGGGACTGAATATAATACATAAACGAGGGAGGTCATTAAGAAAGGTACGGCGGTTTATGGTGAGAGAACCGGGTATGATAAAGTCAGTTATAAGCAAAATTATTCATTTCACAAAACAAAGTGTTGCAAAATAAAAATCAGTTATTTTGCATTTCTCTGCGATTGATGGATACATACTTCTGTTTAATGTTTTAAAGTGGGGATGCAGGCGAGTTGGTTGATAATATTACCGTGCGCGCAGCTATACAAGTAGGCAGCGCGCCCGCGGCCGAATGGTTATCGTGCTTGGCTACCACGCCAAGGACCGAGGTTCGATGCATGGAAACGGAGCAGTGTGCCCAACGCCATGACGAGCAAGTGCCATACGCCCATCAGAAGCCTCGTACACCCTGGAAGACCGACTTCGGCGAACGGCCGACCGACGCCCTTTCTGCTACCATTGCGGACAGGCCGGCCACGTAAACCGACGGCGCAGCTTCCACCAGATGGTCCTGCGAGGGTTTGCGCCAAACGACCCTCGGCCCCGCCTTGGTGAGCGGCCGAGAGACATCGAGGAGTACCTGCGCCGATCGCCTTCCCAAAGATTGGAGGTCTCCTCTGGTAAAAAAGGATGGACGCCGTGACGAAGAAGGACGCCTACCCACTGCCCCGAGTCGATGACACCCTGGACCGACTGCGCCACACCCTATATTTTTCGTCGATGAACCTGAAGAGTGACTTTCGGCAGATCGAAAGGACGAGCGAGACCGCGAGGAGAGGGCCTTCGTCACGTGCGACGGATTGTAGGTGTTCAAAGTTACGGCTTTTGGACTTTGTACGGCATCCGCAACCTATCCAGCGTGTCATGGACAGCGTGCTGGCAGATCTTAAATGGCGGAGCTGCCTTGTCTACCTAGACAACATCGTTGTGTTTTCACGAGATTTTGACGAGCACCTGAGATGCCTTCGAGCAGCACTACAAGCAATCAAGACAACTGGATTAACCCTCACGTCGACAAAATGCCGTTTCGCCTATGCCGAACTGAAGGTCTTAGGCCACGTCGTGAACAACAAAAGTGTTCGCTCTGACCCCGAGAAAACGCGGGCCCTAGCAGCATTTTCACTGCCATCGGAGAAGAAGGCCGTTAGGAGAGTCCCAGGTTTATGTTCCTACTATAGGCGCTTCGCTTAAGATTTCTCCAAGCTTTCTGCGTCGCTCACGCATCTCACAAAGGAAGCTGTGAGGTTCCAATAGGATGAAGAAATACTGCGGGTATTCGACGAGCTTAAGCAGAGGCTCCATACGCCACCGATCCTCGGCCATTTCGACCAGTTCGTAGAAACGGAAATCCACACCGACGCAACAAATACCGGACTGGTCCAAGGGCAGGAGGGCACAAAGCGAGTGATCGCTTACGCAAGTCGGTCGCTGTCTAAGGCGGAGGGAAACTTCTCAACGGCAGAAAAAGAGTGACCTTGTTGCCGTCTGGGCGATAACGAAGTTTCGCCTGTACTTTTATGGTAGTCCATTCCTCGTAACCCCAGATCACCATTAGCTCTGCTAGCTCGCGAACCTAAATGATAGCCCTGGACGCCTCGCTCGCTGGAGTCTCCGGAATGCAAGAGTTTGACATTACTATAGCGCACAAATCTGGGGGAAAACAAAGTCAACACCTGCCAGAACTGACGACGAGGAGAACGAAGGTTTCCTCGGCACAGTCAAGGCAGCCGACATGGAAGGACTTCAAGTGGATGACTGCAGAACTCCGTGCCATGGTTGAGCACCTGGAAGGTCGAGGAAGTGCAGTACCCCGCGTTTTTCCCCAAGATTTGTCAAGCTTCGCCATTTGACGGGATTTTCTCTTCAAAAAACACTTCGGGACCAGCAACCCAGCATGGCTACCAGTAATACCTACCACACTGCGGGAAGAAATCTTCCCAGCCTGCTATCACAATCCGACGGCTGGGCAACTTGGCTACTGCGGGACGCTTGACAGGATTTGGGGAAAGTACCACTGGCCGAGGCTCTCGAAGACCATTCTCCTCTACACTCGATCGTGCCATGAGTGTCCGCGACGCAAGAAACCACCGACGTAGTGGTCAGGAGCTCTGCATCCGCTTGCTCCCCCATTCACGCCCTTCCAGCGGATCGCAATGGATTTCCTTGGCCCTTTTCCGCCTTCAAAGTCGGGAAACCGCTGTATAATTGTCACCACAGATTATCTCACACGGGTCGCCGAAACAAAGGCCACTCCTTCAGGGACTCCTGTGTAAGTCGCCAAGTTGTTCACGAGTCCACCGGGCTCCGGCACGGCCCTCCGAAAGTTCTCATAAAGATCGCGGGTCATCGTTCATGGCACAGCTGATGCAAGAGATCTCCATCCCAGCCACTCCAACCACCGGTGAACCACGCTGTACCATCGTCAGACCCATGGGGACGACGGAACGCCTAAGCAAGACCATCGCCGACATGGTGTCGATGTACGTAGAACTGGAGCACAAGAAGTGGGACGAGGTCCTCCTGCCTACAACACAGCGTTTCATGAGACCACCGGTGTTACACCATTCCAGCTGGCGCGCAGTCGCAAGGTGACCACGATGCTTGACGCCATGCTACCTCACAAGCGAGCTGGCGACGAAAGGGACAACGCTCATGTAGTTGTGCATCGAGCAGAAGTCCGCCAGCTCGCTCGAGTCCGGATTCAAAACCAGCAACGTGTCAATACTCTCCGCTACAACCGTCATCGTCTGGACGTTCACTTCCAGCCCAGAAACCGGATGTGGTTGTGGACACCGATACGACGTCGCGGCCTCAGCGAGAAGCTTTTAAGGAGCTACTTCGGACTATACAAGGTCCTACGACGCCTGGGTGATCTCAACTACAAAGTGGTGCCCGACAAAACACAAGCATAATCACGACGCCGACCGGTATTCAAGTTGGTTCACGTCGTTCATCTGAAGCCGTTCTATGCTCGATAGGTCTGCGGACGTTTCGTGTTGCAGGTTACTCTTCAGTGAACCGTCCCTTTTTGTTTTGCTTTATTTAGTCTTGTTATGCATCAGAGTGAACAACTTTTAAAGCGGAAGTAATGCCGCGCGCAGCTAGCTAGGTAGGCGGCGCACCCGTAGCCGAATGGTTATCGTGCTTGGCAAACACAGAAAGGACCGAGGTTCAATGCCTGGGAGCGGACACACCTTTTTGTTACTTCTGTAAGTCGAGTTCTGGTGTATTCGAGAATTCTGTTGCTTATTCGAGGCTCCAGTGTTCTACGCGCCGGGCCTTCTATGCCGATTGTTCCAGAAGCCCACGCGTGTGCATAAGGAGCTCCGAATGGCAAACCGGACTTAGTCTTTCGCCAGTGCTCAAACAAACATCGACGCCGACGCCCGTGACGCTCTGTTATTTTTCTTAGTTATTGCTCTTTTGTTTGTAGTGGCACAAGTTCGCCATTTAGTTGCTTTAGTTCTTCGCCTCCCCATCATTTGTCACTCGTGACAATAAAACTGGAAAAAGCGCACAAATAACGAAGACAAGAACGGTGTAGACGGGACAAGCGATCGACTTCAACTAATTATTATATAAAAAGAAAAACATTAAACTAATTATTCGTATCGCGATCACGCTGACACGGGCATTCAGACGGCTACCTCATTCTTATGCAAACAAACCGCAGTTCGACTGACGCAAGTTGCACATTTCTTTCCTATATCAAACTCTTACAACACTTCTCAGTTTTATGAACCGATTTCCCGAAAACGTGCTACAGTAAAAGTTTGGCTTACACATGTAAGTCACAAACGTGGAAATGTAGGTGACCCTCCCACAGTTCATCTCAGCTGCTCGATCATTACTCAACAGTATTCGATACACGTCGCCCATGGGCTTCGACACACCAGGGGGGGGGGGGGTCGATTTTCGCTTAGACGGGCCGTTGTGTCATCGACTGAGCGCGCGAGCACGCGTTGCCACTGAGATGAGCTGTGGGAGGGCACAAAGCTTTACACTATGTGACTTGCGACTGTAAGCCAAACTTTCACTGTGTCCATGATTCTGGGGAATGTGGTGGAGAAGACTGCAATACAGCGGCGTAGATTTTTGCTTTTCCCGGGGGGGGGGGGGGGGGCAGGCTGAGAAGTTTTCCCGGGGGCGGGGGGGGGGGATGCTGCGCGTTACTTTTTTGACAGAACTGGAGATTGAAGCTAACGAAAGCACGCAGGGATTCCATTTCCCATGTATTTTGTAAATAAAGGCTACGTGGGCGTTATTTTGTTTACATGCCACTACTAGAAGCTCGTTACATGGCACGTAAACAGCGTCTCGGGAAGGATCATGGCCCGGGCCCGAGGGGGGGGGGGGGGGGCTTTGTTTTCTTGGATTTCAGCAGGGGGCACGAGCCCCGATGCCCCCCCGAAGTCTACGCCTATGCTGCAATACAGCTGCTGGAAGCCTTTGAGATGGAAAAGGAAGGCGCAACATGCGTCAGTCAAATGCCGGTTAATTTACATAAGAATGAGATAGCCCTTTGGAATCGCGTGCCGGCGCGATTGTGATGTGGATGGTTATTTTTATATTCTTTTATTTTATTAATAATTATCCAGTTCAAGTCTAGTTGTATGTTTTAACATGATCCAGCAGGCGTGTTTTGGCGAATCACGTTGAAGACTGTGATGTGGCTTGAGTAGTCGTAATTTTTTGTTCTGTTTTATTGCACCTTCATCCTTGACAACTCAGGAAGCCTGTGATGAAAAACAGTGAATCTATGCAATCTAAATTCGCATATTTTGTAAATAGATGTTAGCGCTAGGGGCAATTCGATGGGCGGGCTTTATTTCTGGCGGAGTCTGAAGTTTTTGAAAGTATTTTTTAAACGCTAGTTTTATATGAATTGATGTTTCAATGTAATTTATTTTGTAATTTATTAAACTCTTTTTAAATTTATATATAAAAAGAAAGAGTATTGAAGGCTCCATTGAATTCAATTGCACCTAGTGGCTCAATAGCAATTTGTCGAGGCACTTTACATTGCCAGCTCTTTCGAGCGGATCAAATAATCATACGCCGTGGCGGACCAAACACGAGGCCGTCAAAGCAAATTCTAAAACAGATTTAGCCTTTATGGGCCTTTAAGCTTTGAGTAGAAAGCAGTGAGGTCTTGCGTTGCAGGAGGTATAGCCTCTACATTGAAGACACAACCTCACTAGATTTGTTCCTGTGAACGAAAATGAGGCATGCAAAATGTTGTTCAATAAACTGGCAAGTCATACGTAAAATTTTATCGATAACTTGTTACATGATAACCGTCTGTGTTTCTCGTTTAGGATGTCATCAATGTTCACAAGTGGTAATAGGTGAGTACACCTAGATGCTCAACTAAACTTTTCAACTGTATAATTTGAAGTGTTTTAATAAGCCAAATAAGTGTAAAAAAAGAGGCAATCAGCGCGCTAAAAGATTTTTTGAATTCATTTCATAGATTCTTGCAGAATATAATTCACTTGCACACACGTACTCCTTTTATATTTATAGAGGAATTGCAAAACGAGCCCATCATTTTCTGGATTTCTTATTTTCTGATTTTGACAGTATTTATCCTTGTGTTAAGCAAGCTAATAATTTTAGATACACGAAGAGAAATTTTTAGATAAAAATGCCCTATAAATGACAAGGATCTTGTTAATTTTAGGAGTATCCAAACACGAGAGAGAGCTCGAGCAGGGGAGGTTCAACAAGTTCTTGTTATACATCCACACATTGTTTACAAACAAGCCCGCCTTAGACTACACCTTGTGTGGGCACTGCGCGTGCGCAGAAACCGGATTCACGTGAAATAATGCATCTGCGCATGCGGATCGCCGACAGCAGCGCCGCCGCGGTGACCAGACGCCAAAGAGTTGATTTGGTCCTACATTTTACTTGCTTGTTTGAAAAGCATTTCTTACGCAATAAAATTAACAAACTTACCCACGCGTTTATATTTGTTTACTTTAAACTTCGATTGGCTCGTGCTTGTTTTTTTATAGGGGAGATGAAATAACGATAGACGGCGAGCTCTTAATGAGGGATGGAAATGCACCTTACGGGATCAAGTTAAAAGCAGGTAAGTGTTATTTATTTGACGTGTTTCCTATAAATTAAAGTAACAGCTTTGAGATCCATGGGACTCAAGTGATGTCTAAGCTCGAAAAAGTGTAATCACTCAAAATAAATGTTTTTGTTTTGTTCAGGAGTACGCACCAATGCCTTGAAAACAGTAGCTCGGTATTTTGTATATTTATTATACCAAAGTATAATTTTGTTAATTTATTTTATGTTAGATTAAGGAATGCATAACACAAGGGTAGGCAACGTTTGTCTGCAGCGAGCCGAATTGGCGCAAATCGGAGATCAAGTGGGCCGGATCGAAAACGGTGGAAGAGGGAGGGGGCTTAATCAGGAAAAGGAAATGTCCCAAGATCAGAGTGACGTGCAAATATTTTCTTTCTTTAGGCTCATGTAACCTAAGATTTCTCTAGCTCCCTTTCAATCTCAGCAGGAATTGGGATGCTTCATGTTTATTGCCATGATGTAAACATTTACATTTAGGGTACTGCGAGGGGTAGAACTCCCTGGAGGTGCTCATTTGTCATTTGCGAACACATGTTCGACCCAATGAAATCATTAATAAAAATCATATGGTCTCCGGTGTACGTGCCATAAAGAACAGTGCAATAAAAGCTACTGCAAGATTTTAGTGTTGAGGCCATTGATTCGGGAGAGCAAGAGTAAAATCGAACGAAGTCGTTCGCTGAAAATTCATTATACAATTTTTTTTATTTTTTTGCTTTTAGTATGTCAACGATTCTTATCTCACAAGCCTCCTAAACTTGGCCGAGGTCTGCCTTGAATACATTAGAGAAAATGTAATTGTAGTTTGAGTATTTAGCAAAATAAGGAAATCCTACCCCGACTCTGTTCAGATCGCGTTCTATCATACCTATACATTCTTTATAAAACAGTGTGCTCCTTCTTCCTACAAAATTCGTTACGAAGAAAATTTGATAGGTTTTTATTGATATAGATTCCTGGTGTTGGAAGACCTCGAGGCACAACTCGAAAACGTTCGCATCTGAGAGATACCGCCACGAGTTTACGTTCACTTTGTAATTTTTCGTTTATGTTATTAAGTTGGAGGGAAATATAATATTATTATACCAATCAATCAATCAATCAATCAATCAATCAATCAATCAATCAATCAAGAAATCAATCAGTTAATGATTTTACTAAAGTGCCCGGAAAGAACCTGCGGTCTCCTTTTGGTTGCACGGAATCAACATGCTTTGTATAAAACTACAAGAATCAGTACACACGAGAGAAAAAAAAGGCTATGAAAAGCCAGATACACGTCATGCATAGAAGCCAGACGGTCCTACGGCCATGAAGAATTTCTAGGCAGAGGGGAAAAAGAAAGCCAGAGTACAGAACTTGGCTCTGAACAGCACGAATTAGTGAAGGAAAAAGCAGAAAAAGTTAAGGTGTGAAATTTTAGTGCTTTGATTAACTCCGGTGCATTACTGTTAAATATAGCAAAAGTGTCTGAAAATGAGAAATTATAGGTTTGTCCAATCCTTGACGGGGGATCGTTAATATTAATTAGACGCGCTTTGCAGAATTATGTATTTTTCCTCGTAGTTGTGAAGGGAGTATTCAAATGTGCTTTAGACAGCAATGCAGTGCAGTCAGTTGCGCCATAGGTACGTTTGTATGGAAACAGAGATAGAATATTCTCTCCTACGGCACCAGAGTAGGAAGCGCCAAGCTACGTTGAACTGGGACGGCTCTGTCATCGACTGTACTAGACGCGTTGCCCGGTGCGTAGCGATGTCCATAGAAAGAGAAAACAACTTGTTCTGAACAAGTTCGATCCCAGTGAAATCAGTGGAACCAATTTCACTCGAAGCATCGAAGCAGCAAAGGTATATTCGAGATGTGGTCGATACAAGGCACTGTAGAGTGGGAGAAGTGTGCAAGGGCTATTTACCTAGCGTGCGTAGAGCTGCACTTACAATGTGGTCAATATGACTGAAGACACGTAATTTACTGTCCAAATACCACTAGAAAATCTTTGATTTCGTTCACACCTGCCAAAAGATCTGACTGAATGGTATTGAAAAATACAGTTTTATGTGTCTTTCGAGTGTACTACACGACTTTTGTTTCTAACCTATTTAGCTTTAAGCCATTATGGGTGAACCTCTTTCTAAAAGCATTTTAAATCATTCTGTAGCAAGACACAGTCGCTTTCGTCTCGTACCTCTATAAATATATTAGTATAATCTGCGTACTCTAGGAAAGAAAAGGGTTGAATCACAGTTGAGACATAATTAATAAAAAACTGAAAACAGAAGCTTTAAATACCCTTGTTATAGCCTGGTAAGTAGCAGAATAATTACCATTCGAGCTAACAAAACGCTTTCTATCACGCAAGTGACTTTTCTGCCAATAAAGTAACGAATTCTGAACATCTAGCTTTGACAGCTTCGCTAGCAGTATGTCAGAGTTTACGAGGTCAAAGGCTCAACTTAATTTAAAGTAGATCACGTCAAGCTGGCCTCTATTACAAACGACAGGAGCTGCTGTTGAAACGAAAAATGTGAGATTAGTCGTGGTCGAGCGGCACGCCATAAAGACAGGTTTGCAAGGGATAAAATAATGTTTGTGTTGAAACGGCAATATTTTGTGCAATGTTGTTTTGAATAGTTGCGAAACTGCAAAAAAAAGAAGCGATATAGGTCAGTAATTTGACACGTTTGTTTTGGACTCGGGCTTATGTACCGGTAAAAAATAATGCTGTTTCCCACACGACGAGAAAAAAAACTTCCGTTTTTATACCGTTATTAAAAGTGAGTACGAGGAAAGTGATGAGTACTTTACTATAGTCCTTTCTATAGTGACTGACGGAATACCACCGTGACCAGAGGACAAAGGCGGCTTTATCCTCATTACACATTCATGTAATAGCTCTTCCTATAAAACGCAGTGCAAGTTGCATTACTAAAGGTGGCTGGTGCGGAAATAATGGGAGTGTTCGGGTGCCGCCAAAATACGGATTGGTAGTGGTGTGCACATCTTTCACATATTTTCGCATCTATGGTCGAGTTTCCTAATGAATTCAAGAATGTGATCTCCTTCCCACCTCTTGTCTGAGATCGAGAGCGAACATATTTCGAAAACTTGTTCGTATTTGGAGTTAAATCTAATTGAACGGAATCAACGACCATCTCATGATCAGGCTCATCATTTTCTTCCAGAGAGCCATGAACCGCATAAATTCAGATTTCTTTGTTATTTAGGGAGATTGTTTTTTTGGAATCTGCTATGCGCGTGCAGCCGCTTGTTTATTAACTTGCCCAATTCATGCAGAAATAAAAGGTCGAACCTAGAACCTGCAGTTTTTTTAACGAGATGAACCGTTGCATCCTCCCGACTGATGCGAGGGAACTCACTAACCTATTGATCAACATCAGTACACCAAATAATCGATAACCAATCGTAATCGGCAAAGTGTTTGTACAAACCAACATAGTCTCCAGTGGGAAAATTGTAAGTGGTCACATTAGAATAATAATAATGATAACAATAATTTGCTTTAGGTGCCCCAAAAAACGACCAGACAGCCTTCTCTCGAGCGCATCAACGCAAACACAACGCAGAAAAAGGAATACAACCTGAAGAATCTTCGCGGAAACCAAGTATTAAACATAACTACAACCTAAAAAAGCTATGCTGTGAGAACAAGCTCATTTAGCTGATTGCGATACCTTGAAATTGAAGTGCATATGTCAATGCGAGATGGAAAAATGCTGATATGTAGCGTCTGTATACGAGAGAGTGGTGACGGTACAAAGAATGAACGAGCATCCAAACAAATAAAAGGCCCTGTAGAGCTGAAAAGGAACGTGGAAATTAGCTCTGCTAAGAAGCTGAGACGAATTCACTGTATCATTCATAATCCTGTGAAAAAACTACTAAATCGCGGACAGTCCTACTGCTCGATAAAAGGTCTCAAAGAAAATCATGTTAGTAAATTTTCGTAATTATAATGAACGCGCCGTCGAATACATCTGTCGTAGACAATACGACTAAGTTGTTTCTGGACATGGTCAATTGCTAAAGCCTGAGTCAGCGATAATCAATTCCAAACCACAGACGAGAATTCAAGCCTCTAAGTAACTAAAGAATTAAAAAGTTGTATCAAGCAATGGGGCTTTCTAAAGAAACAATATTTCTGGAAGAGAAAGCATAATAAATGAACACGCCAAGATCCTTCACAATAAATACTAGCTCTATCGGATGGCTGAGTAAACAACTCCTCGGGCCATCTCGGAGATATACCACGGTATCAAAGGGGGGGGGGGGGGAGGGGTCCGTCAGGAGAGACTATGCTTGATGTGCACTCAGATATATCTATATCATCTAAATCCGAGAGACACAAATCGAGCTGGTTTCCCTGAAAATTCGGGATACAATTTTGTTTCTTTGAAGTGCGTATGCTATAAAACGTTAAGCTAAGACAGTAAATTTCTTAGGCCCGCTTCAGACGGGGCAACTTTCTCAGCAATTTTGAGGTTCCTGACGGGTTGTTCCCTAGCATTCCCTAGATCGACACGAATTGCTGAGATCGCGTCCAGCTCGAAACGGACGAGCAACTCGAACAACTCGGAGCCGTTTGAGGCGGCAGCAGCCAGTCGGGGACGCGATATTTTCACGTGACACCCCCATGGTGGTGATGATGATAGCTCAGGACTTGGTTGTGGTTTGAAATGGATCGTTTTTGGAAATAAACCTTTTCAGAAACACTGAGTTAGTATTCTTAACGCCATTCAAAGATATAAAAACACGTTTTCAGCGCGTAGCTGGGCGTCTCAATAGTGCGAGAAAATTCAAAGTGAATGATGATGATAGCAAGTCGTAGCAATTCGGTTGCTGCGTGTGAACGCGGAAGGCCCGTGTTGCTGGTGTTGCGACGTCAAGTTGCTGGGTGAAATTGCTCCGTCTGAAGCGGGCCTTAGTAGGGTAGTAATCACTGGAATACTCTGTGGCTGTTTCCCAGCATATCTTGGGGACATTGAAGTCACAAAGAAGGACAAATTTCCATTGGTCAAGAGCTCTAGTGGTATTCTTAATAGCGAGAAGGCATTAGCTAAATTCCTCAGGAGAGGTGTCAGGGGGAAGTAATACGCGCCTGATCAGAATACGCTCTCCATTGGCACTTCGTAGTTAGTTCTTTCCACAATGACTCAAAATATGTATCAATGTCAGGACGTGTAACGTATCGCAATTACTCATCAGGTTATATCAAAACGCTTTCCCCGTATTTTCTCTGTTCGAAAATTTGCGGTCATGTCACAATACCGCAGAATGTGGAGGTGAAAACGACACAAAAAAAAACAAATGTTGCGATAAACCAAGTTTCAGTGAGCCCAGAAATAGAAGCGGTAGTTAAGGCTGCATTACAAACAAATTTGTTGGCCTTTGTGCGAGGACCTCAGACATATTGGTAGTAAAGATTAGGGTTTCGTATCTTTGTCGTCATCTTCGTGGAATGGCACCGTTTGGCAGTCCGCTTCACTAGCGCGACTCTCAATAAACAGGCCAGTGAATTTCTTAAACAGGCTCTTCTGGCCAGAGAAGTGGATTGAAAAGCTTCTCAGCATCCTCGTCTGCAGCAGTCACGTAGAGAGAGGAGTTGCCCTTGTGCCGCATCTTGAGTCGAGTGCACACGAGCTCCCGAAGAGTTCCGCTCTGCTCGATGTGGGCCTGGAGGCTTGCGAAATCACAGTTGGAAACGAGGCGTGTCACAAACACCGCCCGTTCTCGCCGTGGTTTAGAGGGTGGTGGCGCCGCAAGAATATCGCTAGCTAACGTTCTACCTCCAGCTAAGGACGCCTCGCCTTTGACAACTTTGACCTTGTCTCGCGGGAGCCTCCTCCATTCAAGTTCGACTGGTCTTGATGCCGCGAATGTCCGCAGAATCCAGAATGGGTCTGCGGAGCTTGCCCCACTGAGGGCAGCAGACACAGCGTCAGTACCCGACGCGCATGGAGTACGATTCATCATGGGGCGATGGGTGCCTCCTACCTCTCGCACCGAAGCAGCCGGATCCTGAAGGCTGGTCGACGCAGCGTACGAAGATGGCTGCTT
>JAZHYW010016223.1:0-43432 GCA_037355805.1 Ixodes ricinus
CCCACTCAAGGCCACTTCCGGTAATCGCGCATACACAGCGCTCCTCAAGCCGGATGGCGACAACTGAAGGTTTAAAACAAACACAAACAAAAAAACAGGGTTAAAAAGAATCGCAATGAACTGAATTGAGTGCGTTAATGTTAATATTTTTAGAAAACATAATAAGCTAGGTTATAAACATAATTTAATATGCAATAGAAAAAATCTAGCAGTGACCGTTAGCTTTAGAAGTTCGTTGCCCTGACCGAAGCCATGTTTTTAAATGTCGGCGGTCGCGTTGTCGGTGTTGCTGTTCTGCGAATTTCTCTTTCTTAGTACATTTCCCTTTCGGTTGGATCCTCGTTTGGCGTTTTAATGTCACGCGAGTTACCGAATCACGCTAGGGATGTGTTCTAAATAGGCCTGCTCAGGCAAGAAGCCAAAAAAGCCGGGGACTCGCTTCGCCGTTCGAGATTCCGGGATTCCGCTTCAAGTTGGTTGCTGGTGAGTGCAAACATTTCTTAAAGTGCTCGTGCTGTCCTTCGCGTCAGGCCATGGCACGATCGTCTTTTCTCCAACGCAGTGTATGTGACTCGGTTAATTTCTTAGGCACGTCGGACGTGACTTGTAAAACGGTCGAACGTAATGGATTGCTTGTTCACGCATGATTTCGCAACCTCCACGTATTCAAGCTTTCACACCACTTTACTGGAAAAAATATAAATATCGTGGCAAATGACGCGAATCAGGACCGAACCTGGGATTTGGTAATCTGTAAAACCATAAAAGAGAAGTCGGCATCATAGTATAGCATATAAGAAAAAAACCGCAACATTATAAAAAGTGAATTTACCAGTTATATA
Organism: Ixodes ricinus; assembly: GCA_037355805.1. Taxonomy (NCBI): domain Eukaryota; kingdom Metazoa; phylum Arthropoda; class Arachnida; order Ixodida; family Ixodidae; genus Ixodes; species Ixodes ricinus. The sequence continues at coordinate 843 of JAZHYW010016223.1, forward strand.
TTTGCCAACAGGCTAAGCAAGTTGACTGGGTACATTGAACATAATTCTGAATTGACTAGTCAGATGGATGTACCTCGAAAGGAATTAACGGGAAGGCACCTCTAAAAAAAGCGTTGCTCAAACATGCCAGTTTCCTGGACTCACACCTGTCTTCTGTCTCTCCTCAGGATACCCTGTGGGTATGGCAACATCTGGCACCTGTCGTTCAGCATGCGTCGAGACCCCCTCCATCAAGCTCCAGACATACTTTATCTCCACTTGGCATGTCATGCAGTAAGACCCACAGTACTTCTAATTTAGAAGTATACACAAACTCATCTCTGTGACATCACGGCGCGGTGGTGGCGCGTCGGTCGCACTTCCGATCTGGGGCTGTGGGCAGAAGTCCCCATGCCAGACGTGTATTCCTGCGTTGTTTTGAAAGGAACACGACAAAAACCTGCCTTCTCGTCAAAACGCCGCGACTCGGGTTGTACCAAAAGTGTCAAGAAAGGTTTGAAGGTCAGTTTTCACGTGCTCGGTTCGTCCAAGAATCTGGATATGTGCCGTGAAAAGGGAAAAGCAGACGCCTTCGGACAACGATTGCTTGGGTGGGAAGCACTTTGGGTTGAATTCACGGATACTTGTGGTCATCAGATTTATTTGTTTTGTTCCAACATGAACGCCAGAAAACCGTCAAGTTGTGCGGACCACCTGCGGACTACGTTCAGTGCGTCTTCAAGTTCAAACGGCCGCCTTATTGTTTGAACTGTCGTCTGCTCTTTCAAACGTTTCTGCTTGTCGTCTGCTCTCTTAGACGACGCCGGTCTGTAGACCAAATGTTGGCCCGGTACTCGTGATAAGAAGTAAGTGCAGGCCTCAAAAGACTTAAATTTGAAGGTTGGTAAGCAGGCTCGATGTAAACAGTAGATACAGGGAGATGTTGATCATTGTTACCAGTGACCATCACCGACTTGTTATGCCTAATTCAGTTGGTCCGATTCTGCTTGCGATTTTCAGTATCGACGTCGACCATCTCGGCTACGGTGCACGCTTTTGCAGCCTGAGCGGCGTCGCGACTGAAAATTCCGAGCGAAATCTCATCATGCGAATCAGGCTTTAGCGTACATTCTGCGGCGTCCACGCGGAATGAATCACCACATGTCACATCATTCACGCAAAGTTTTGCGGTGTAACGAGCCTCGGTAATTTCGCTGACGCCGCTCAAGATAGTCAGACATCGCCAGGAAGACGTAGAACGAACAATTGGAACGCGAAAAAGGGCAGGGGGACTCACACTGACGCCGACAACATCGCATTTCAATGGTGTGTTTATGGGCGACGGCGAGCTTCTTGCCCACACCCCCATCGCGCATGCGCGGCGCCGGAGGCGTCCGCTAGGGGCGCTCCAGGCGCTCCGGTTTGTTTGTGAACATGAGTTGGTGTATAAGGTGTGCCTCACTTCGTCCATTCACTGTATGCTGTTACTCTCTTGTTGCAGTATGATGGTTCCTCGGAGAATTAAAGAGAATACCACGAGGGCGACAGACGTGTGGAGGCAAGCTGCAAGGGCCGGACACCAGAGACAAGGACCATCAGTAATCAGGGGGATAAAGTGAGAAAACTCAAGAGGCACCTCATCATCTGGGCCACAAGAAGAAAATCGGAGACCGTATGCTGGGAAATTTGTCGACCCTCATCCTTGGGTGGCATGAGCATTTTCTGGTCATATTCGTACGTGAGGTGAACTGTTACTGGAACTAGGTCGACTCATCCTTCTGCAGCTTACAGGGCGTTGCAAAAACTACGGCACCAGCGAGATAACCGGAACATTTGGCTGAGGGACGGGACAACATATTGTGGGAGTATACTCCTCCTACGGAGAGCTCTCGCAAAACTTGCTTCGTTGCTCTGATTAACTCCACAGGGCGGCAGCGTTTTTGTCTTTGTAAAATTAGGCTGAAACAGATTATAGCTGTAATGTGGCCACCGAAATTGACATTGCGGCATAACATTCCTCATGAGGGTTCTGGCATCTATCCTATGATCTCTTATGCAATTATGAATGTCGCAGCCACAAGTGCCCACTTGACAATAATCTGCAACTTGTCATAAGACAAACTGCGTAAATGGTTGGGTAGCGGCAGTTCTGCCTATCTGGGAAAAAACAGTGGCTGGGAGGGCTCTCTTCTTCATCATCATCTGTCTCTGGGAGGGCTGTCTTGAAAACCCCTTTCAAGTCATTAGTCTGAAAGGGAGTTTCTGGAATACCGCTGACACATAGTAATTTCCGGCATCTATGAGACACTTGAGAAGGAAAACTTTATGCAGTTGCAACCTGCGAACCAGGTTGCAAACTGTGAGGACGTCTTAGATCAAGTGCTGCTTTGTACGAGTGGTCTCAGCATTGGGCATGCAAGCTGTGGAGTAGTTCTGGCAATTGGAACTTCAAGCCCCTGAATACTAGAACTGTTCCCATCAGCACGACAACCACAGCTGATTGTCGTGCCAGTAGACCTCGTTCTGAAGTCATCAAAAGAAAACAACAATAACCAGTTGCTGCCATCATGTTGTGTTAGCCAGTGGTCAAGAACAAGACCTTTTCTCTCTTGAGCTTGAACAAAGTGTTCTTTAATTAGTTTTCTCAAAGCCCCTTTGGCACGCAATGGCACACATAACCTAGCTCAGTGAACACCCTACCCGTTAGTAGTGTTTCCAGTTTGTGCTAAATCATGAAAAGAGCCCTTGAAGAATAAGGTAGTGCTGTGAAGAAGTAAATTTTTAATTCCTCATACCGGAGATTCCCATCTGTTGGAGTTCGGATAGGAGCAAGCTGTGGTCTGCGCTGTTAAAAGCCTTTATGAAGTCTAACTGGACAATCTCGCACGGAGTTTGGTTGTCGAGGCTAGTGCTGAGTGCATGGGTGAAAGCTGCAAGGGCCAATTCGCAGCTCCTGCCGGGGCGGAAACCGTATTGGTGGGGGCTAGGGAAGTTCGATAGCTCAAGGTGGGCTAAGAGTCGCTTGTTAATGACCCTCTCCATTGTTTGGCAAACGATGGACGTTATGGAGATTGGTCGGTATGAGTGGATGTCAGATTTGAGGGGGCACCGTGTCCCTTTTTGAGAGGCGTTACTGACGCAACTTTCCAGGATTTAGGAACAGAGCTGTGGGAGAGAAAATCGTTGAGGAGGCGAGTGAGGACGGGGGAGATACGGCCAGCACAGGATTTAAGCAATGCGGGGTGGAGGCTGTCTGGTGCAGGGCGTTGAGAGGAGTTGATGCAGGCAAGGGCTTTGTACGTTTCACTTTGAAGAATGACTATGGAAGAGAGTGTGGTTGCTGGTGTGGCCTCGACTGGCAGAGTTGTGGGTTGGGTGGGACAAAGGTTAGGTGCGGTAGGGTCGAGTAATGCTGCAGCCTGAGAAAAGTGGTAAAAGAAGAGCTCTGCTATGTCGTCAAGATTGGATTAGGGCCTGCCGTGATGTGTGAAGACCGGCGCATGGAACGTTTCTTTTTTATAGTGAAAACATGCCCAAGAGTTTGGGCTGGCAGGTTGATTTTGCTCCTAGTTGCTGTAGGTAATCGTTATGGGTAATATGGATGAGATGCTTGACTTCGGTACGTGCTTGGTGGGCTTGGTTAAGATGAGTGGGATTTAGAGGCGCTTTTCTGAATAGCAAGTGTTTACGTCTGATTAAGACTGCAATCTCCTTTGTCATCCATGGAAGGCTGCCGTGCCTCCTGAATTGCTGATATGTTGAGCGAGAGGTCGTCGGCCTCGTCAGCCGATGGGTGATCAAACACGATTGACCAGGAAGCGAGGTCGATGAGATGATTGAGATGAGGGGAATCGGTTTTTGAGAACTGCTGGAACTTCTTGGCTTGATGACTTCGCCTAGGGGCTGAGCAATGGATATTGGTGAGGCGAGCACTGCGATCACTGCCTGGTAGGCTGGATTTCAATGTGCAGCAGTAGGATCAAGGTGGGATTATTGGTGCAGACGAGGTCGAGGAATGTGGCGTTGCTGTTTTCAGAAATGTAGAATGGGGCGTCATGAAGTTGGGTGAGGCCAGCAGTTTCCAGTACGTCTAACAGCATGTCATCGAGTGGATCAGATGAACGGTGCAGAGTACCTGCTGGGGTCGACGCGCTGTAGGCTCTCTTGGAGGAGGGCGTACGATTGTTCACGGAGGGAGGGTGAGCAGTAGGTAGACACCAGAAGAAGCTGTCCATGTTTGCAAAATACCTCGACAAAGATGGCTTCTAGACCCGGAGGGGTGAGGTGGTCGAGACGTTGGCAGGGCAGGTGTTTTGGCATGGCGAGGACGGACGCCTTCGCCCCAAGGAGGGACAGTCTTGCTGGAATAAAGAGAATTGTGCGAGATTGATTATTGCCCATTAGTTTCCCACCGAAGACAGGCGTCCAGCCATGTCTCGCACGCAGCTAATATTGTATTCGGGAAAGATTACTTCAGTGCTTTAAAGTCAGGAAGGTTGTTCTTTAGGAAGCAAACGTTGGAAAACCAAACGTGATTGGAGTCTGTAGATTCCAATCGCGCACTTTTCGCACAACAACTATGCCAAGCGCAGAGTTGTCGTGCGAACGGTGATTGCTGCCGATGTCGTCGCTCGCCGGAGGGGGATCGGAGAAGTACTTGGTAGAGCTGGGGATGATGGTCGGGTACGCAGGGGCTCCGTGCTCCTTAGGGGATGGAAAGAGGTCATCGGCGAGGGGTGGGAGCTGGCACGCCGCACAGAGCCACTCGGTTGACAATGAGGAGAGGCGTCTATACAAAGCGAGCGATACATCTTCGCATTTCTGGTGGAACCACAAATCACAAACGTCGCATTGGAGAGTGGCAACATTGTCGAACACAGACCGGGAACAGCAGGGGCAGGTGGGACGTGAGCCGGAGTTTGAAGGTACATCACCAGTGATCAGCAATAACGGGATTAGGTTAGGTTGTTGGCGAGGGTGATGAGTGAAGAATGCTCAGCCAGGAGGTTGTTTCCATGGACGACAATGTTCGATGGTGATGCTGAAGTCAGAAAGTGGCATTCTAGGTGCTTACGGTTTGTCGATGATAGGTGATATTTCTATCGAAGGGCCAGCAGCCCCGTTAGGCAGATCAGGAGACGGAGAGTTGTAAAGGCGCGCTGTCATCGAACCTAACATCTAAACATTGTGCTGAAGAAATTGATTGGCTATAGATCCAACATACCTCGTAGAAAACTGACCTGGGGGCTATGTTCGACAAATGTTTTGTTTCTCCTAAGAAGTAATGGAAGTGACGATATCGCGTCTGGTTAGAGGCTCAAATGACGAAAGAGGGAACTTTCGTCATTTGAGCCTCTAACCAATCAGACGCAATATTGTCACTTCCCTCACTTCCGTTTCTTTTTAGGAGAAACGAAACATTTGTTGAACATAGCCCCCAGGTGTGTTGAACATTCATCTTGGGGGGAAAAGGACGGGCAGGTTAAATGCACCTCCAAACACAGCTTTATTGCACCTCCAAACAGCTTTATTCTTAACCACATTAGCCTGTAGTTACTGTTAAAGCAACTGGTTTGTAATCGCACTCGTTATGTAAAACAATGCGCGTCTGTGCAGTTTTTTTTTTTTTTCATGGTTTATGAATAGCAGTTTTGAAATGCCTTTACCGCGACTTTACCTCTATACTTCGTCTCACCTCAGTATGGACTATTGTTAGCCGCGCGTGCTAAAAGCGCGAGCTAGTTGCTTCGAATGAAGCCTCGGCGGCTGAACGAGCGCTCGCGCTAGCACAGCATTCGCGGTTAGTCCATGCTAAGGTGAGACGCAGTATACCTGTTCAGACTATGTTTATTGATCTTCGGTTCATCATTTTTTATGCACCTAGCTTGAAGGCTCACATTCAAACTGTTTGTACCACCGTGTCTGTTCGCTAATACCCGTCAGCAACCGCATCATTGCATGCTGTTTGTAACGTTTTCGTATCAATTGTACTATGTAGAGCGAAAATAAACAGTTGCCTGCTTGAAATAACTCTTGTGTGAATAAATTACCTGTGATTGTCGACCAGTGGTGTGCACGTCACAATAAAGCGAAAACGCAACGCAAGCGGACGCGAGACGCGGGTAAACAAAATGCCATGGGGGCCGCCATTTTGAAAAGCAAAACAATAAAAACGAAACATAAAAAGTGGTTAGTTACCCCATCCGTGGTGAGAGGGCGCTTTTACGAGTTTAAATATTTGTTTGAGGAACTTTCGCTTTTTTTTATTTATTTGGTTATCAATATAATTTATATTGTGTTAATAATATATGATGAGTTTAGTTCTACATTGTCCTTTTATTACCACAAGGCCCTCGATCACGTGGTTTGCGATTACCAAAGGCTTATTCTACAGTGGGCAAACTGTGTATGATAAACTGTGGTTGCTATCGTCGGGTCGACGTCTGTGGACTGAACGTCGAATTGTTGTTTTGGGGTGTTACATATGGCACAAGGGGTGTACCCTATACACCCCCATTTCTTAAAGTGTACCAATGGACAGTTGCAGGACGTCAACCAGCTTGACGTCCTGCAACACGCACACGAAGCTTGAGGACCCAGTGAAGAGCTGGTAGGGTGTTGTGGGTGGACAAACGTGGACGGAATGAAAGGAAGAGCTCAAGCGTGCGTTTCCATCGACAGTATCGGTGCAATGTGTGCATCGCGACATGTAAGCTCGGCGTCGCAAGCGAGGTGAGCCAATGAGGTCGTTCTACTACGACAGAGTTTGGAAGGCTCGCCGGCGTAACCTCAATGACGAGGCCTGCGTCGAGTGCATCATAACAGGCGTGAGCGACAAAGGCGCTATGGGTGCGGTTAGCGTCCGCACGTATGAGTCCACGGAGGAGATGCTTCATTGTTTGAACAGCTTAGAAATGCACCACGGAAACATGGCGTCCCCGGCTTCGTCTACGTTGAAGGGGGACCTTCTCCAAATTGTATTAATTCCTTCCTTGACGCTGAGGAGCCGCCGGCCGGATGCAGCTCTGAGGCTCCTTGGTTGGCCAAAAGGTGGCGCCACATAATCTTTCGTACATCCACCCATTCGGTACCACGTATGCCTAGTTCGCGTTTCGATCGCTACTTTTTGTCGCGCTGAGGTATAAGGCCAACGTGAATCCCCTTGTACCAATATCCGCTTAGCACCTGAGCCAATCAGAAAGTCAGAGGTTCTTGCCTTCGTGGGAATTTCTACACGCAGCAACCGACCAGTTAACTGTCGCCGCTGCTGCTGCTCGTATTTGACATTTGCGTTGGTGTGTGAGAATGGTAAATCGTCGAACACGATGGCAACAGTTTACGGCTACTACTGCTGTGCGAATTGGCGCAAAAATACCTCGACGAATGCAGAGCGCAGTTTGTTTCCATGTCCGACGGACGACAGGTGAACCTCTATAAACATTTGCACGTTCGATATTAAACCTGGCGAAAAAAAGAAACACATGCGTTTTCTTTTTATTACCTAAATAGAGGAACCAAGAGGATTGCATATGCAAATCGACCTGAGCTTAAGTATCTACGATAATCAAACTTCGAGAGCGTCGGTTTTGAGGCAAGCATTTCGCTTCCTCGGCGTTCAGGGTCCCAAGAAAACATTCGCTCCAGGAAGATGCTTGTCCCTCGGTGCTCGTCACCAATCCCCTTTGCAAAGACATGTTTCTCCACGTGAGCTGCTGTCAGCACAATGATCGGGTTGTTTTACGACGTAAGAATCTCCAATAAACGTCCGTAGGTTGCAAAAACTGTACTAGTATTTTCAAAATGTTTTATTTCATCGCTCGTGCAGGTTCGAAAAACCTCGGGATAAAAAAAATGTTTAAGAGATTTATTTGACTCAGACATTGTTTTATCTAGAAAAGATTGTTAATGTTTATTATACGTTTTAGACATAGCAGATTAATTATTTAATCCCCCCATCAGAAGAGCGTGGGAGAGAAAGTTGCTGTAAATTTAATTATATTGTAGAGTTTGCTTAAAGGCCAACGTACAACCTAGGTTTTCTGTAGGGAAGATAATCCCCTTCGCGATCCCCTCTCCTAAGCTGCGAGGGAGAAGAGTTGGGGCAAGGTAAGAAATGGAGAGGATACAGGAAAGGAGGATACGGGCGAAAGTGGAAAGCGGGAAGTGTACGCCGGCCTTTAAGAACTTGTTGTTTTTACTTAAATCATGCCGGTTTGTATTCTTCTCCGTGATTACGTGCTCGATTTTATATAACAACTTCACAGTGTAACGGACTGCTTCGTGTCATGCCGCATATCCAGCATAAGCATAGAAGGGTGAAAGGCGCCTAAAGCGGTGCCTTTGATCAGCAAACCTGGCCCTATTGTGCAAGTGAGTGTGGTCAACGCCTGGCACCCCTGAGGTAGTAAAATCTAATATTTGTTTTCTTATTTCATTTAGAGTTTGTGTCGCCTGGCGTTGCCTTAGCATCTGTCTTCACCTCAAGAAAGTACAATTTAATGTCAATTAATGAGGCTAAATATATTGTTTGATATATTCCCCCATACAGAATAGCTTTTAATTAAAATAAATGTAGGATATTTGTCACATGATTGTGAGCGGGCCTGCCACAAAGTAGGTGTAAAACGTGACAGGGGCAAAACCGACAATGTGTTCTAAACAAAAACATGTTCAACCGGCCTAAAGGTGGTAGGGTCACACCCGGCTTAAATGTGAAATGGGGAGGCAACGACAGGGTAAGATTTAATCCTAAACTATTTATTCCCCTTTAATATTTTAATGAACACTTTTTACCTAAGCAAAACAATTTGATGTTAAAAACATATAAAATATTCACTAGTAATCAAGGCGGACAGCTCGCAACAACACTCATTTCCTTAGAATAATTCAATGCATGAGAAATAGCTTTCTGCAAAAACAAGCTTTTACCTTTTTGACTTCTTTAGACGAACTTGTACAGCTTGCAGTAACCTGTGTTCAAGCACAACATGAGCAGCTACCCCAACCTGGTGACTAGCAAATTGCAATAAGAATAGTGTTAATTTACTCAATCATACTATATTAAATTATCGTGGATTGTAAGGTACGACCAAATACTGTGCTGAATGTGTTTCAGATGTACTCCGGCAGCTAAGATGAGGCTGCGCCACCTACACAACAGCACGTGCTGTGAAGAAGACGAAGAAATAGTCTATAACAGATAACCTAATTTATATAACTTCCTTTTTATGCATATAAAGTGTCCAACCCATGTCACCAATTTCTCAGTGACGTTCAGCTGTTCCTGAGTTTTCAATACCAGACGTGCATCAGGTAGAGAAGAGTGCCTACACCAGCCTGTGAGAAGGAAATTATATTAAAATTAGCTGGCACTCGTTGCTCAATTATTGTTCATTAATTGAATAGTGATATTCATATATTGTCACAAATGGCAATGAATGAGGCGGTGATAACTGAAAAACTAAACGTTTAATGGGGCGAACCTGTGCCCAAAAATAAAAAGGAAACAGAAGATAACAGCAGAGCGTCGCGGACGTCGAAATCGGCGAAAGAGCAGAGTCGAACGCTGGGGCGAAACTGACTCCGGCTTGCCACGCGGAGCCCTTTTGTACACGCCTGGGCATCTGGATCATTCGGCGTAGAAGGTTCGGCGCGTAGAACATTCTAGCCTCGAATCAGCAAGACGGTTCTCGAATTTACCAGAACATCACATCACAGCATCAACAAAAATGTGTAACCGCGGCTAGGAATCGAACCCTGGCCTTCTGCGTAGAAGGCAAGCGCGATAACCGTTAGGCCACGGGCGCGCTGCCTACTTGGTCAGCTGCGCTCGCGTCAATATTTATTTTATATTGATTCAACATTGCACTCAATATATGTCACATGTACTCTTGTAGCCCCAAGACAAGGCATGGGCGACTTCACATCAGTTCCTGCTTTGGAAAATATGCACATCTAGAAGAACGTACCACAAGCTTTTCTTTATTTATAAAGTTCCCAAGATTTGCCATAATTCCTCTACCTATTTCAGACGTTCTCGAAATAGGCACAACCCACAACAGATTCTCAACCACAAGGACAGCAACCTCACACTGGTGAGATTTACTTTAAAAAAACAAAACAAATTCAGCTTATCTTTTTCTAGGGAGACAACTTATTCTGATTACATTTGAACACATCTGGTTTTAAGGTTTCGCAAACGTAATTATCTTCAACAGTTGCACATCAGCAAGCCCCATCCACTATGGAAGACGACACAACTGTATCCATCTCCAGTACAGCATCCCCTTTGACGGGCCCTAATGCACCTCACGTAAACAGAGGTGTTAACCCAAAGAAACCGTACTCGCCTCGCACGCAGAGTGCCCTAATTCACCAAGAAAAAAACAAGATATCGACTGCGCAAGAGTTGTTTTGAAAGCTTAAACAAAACACGACATTTTTGTTTGGCCAGAACTTAAGGGGTTCAGGGGCTTCGAAATTCCTCTCAAAGGAGGATCTTGAAATTGTCAAGATCAAGATGCACTTGCAGCCGATGAATAATTTTGACGAGGATGTCCTATGAGTTCAAGCTATTTTCCTCATCCTTTCAAAAGTTCAGGGCTTACAAAAACCTTGCAAAGATTCTGAACTCGCCATAAGTGAGTACACTCAAGGACAGGTTGTCTCACATTGCCATGCACCCTGGAGTTTTTCCAGTCTACCTGAATCTGATGTCACCAAAATTCAGAATTGGCCACTTAAACATTAAGCGTTATTTCTTAGGTTTGATGAAATTTCTCTGAAACAAAACCTTCTCTATGATTCAAAATCCGACCACGTGCATGGCTTTGCAGACAGCGGTAAAGAAAAGAGTGCACACCTGATACTGGCAAGCTCAGGACTAGTTGTCATGTTGGCACAGATTTCTAAGCACCGGGTTCAACAAATGACTTTTACCCTCTCCAAGAAGAAAACTTCTGCAGACTGCCTCAAAGATTTGGTGCCTGAAATTTTTGAAAGGTTGAGTAAAGGCCGTTGCGTGTGATCAGGGGGCTAGCAACTATGCTCTTGCAGGCATGCTGGGTTTCACACTAGACCATCCTTTCATTTTTGTCAATGACAGGCAGGTCTATTTTCGGTTCGGTACTCCTCAACTTCCCAAGTGCACACGCAACAGCTTGCGTAAGCATGACCTAAAACTTGAAAACATCTTGATCAAATGGAAGTGCATTTTGACTTTTATATAAACAAACAGCCCTTGCGGTTGCGAATGGCAAAATAATTGACCGATCGGCATATCTATGAGACTTCTTTTGGAAACATGGAAGTAAAATATGCTGCTTAGGTTTTTAGTGATTCATTCTCTCTTGCTTTTGCAGGCTCATCTCTGTAAATAAGGTACCCCTGAAACACAGGCCACACGCGACTTTCTCGAAGACATGAACACAAATTTTGATTCGCTTAACAGTTCAAGCATGCATGTCAGAACTCCGAGAAATGAGATTTGCTCTCAGTTCATATCTAAACATGTTGAACTTATTCGCTCAAAAATCTCATGGGTCTCGCAGTGGCAGGTCCACTCGCCACGACGGCCTCACACAGTGAAACGATGAAAAATTATTATCAATGCCATCCTATCACTATGGGAAGATCTCAGCCAAAACGTCCGATTCCACCACCTCCTAACTGGGCAGCGGAACCAAAACCCACAGGAAAACATGTTTGGCATGGTCAGACACAGCATGAATGCAACAAGACGCCTTGCTCGTTCCAGTTTACGGAAGGACTGAAACACATTTTCCTCGGAACGATGTTCCAGCTTTCCCGTAAAAGGAACTGTTTATCAGACACTTCAACACTACTGGTACAATTGAGGCGTCTACCTGTATCCACTACAGCCAGTCACCAGCCAGAACCATTGGATGCAATTGGCACTGATGAAATGGAATTGCCTATTGATGAGCCAAATTACAGCATTGTGGAATAAAATCTTCTCTATTACTTTACTTGATAGCTGGTTCAGTCCTTCCTTAAAAAAGCTCATGCCTGCTTTGACAAAATTTTTGAAGGCTGCCGCCGTCCAGCGTGTTGGCGCGGATCTTCGTTGTCGTCTTTTCCGATGCATTCTCTAGGAGTGTCTTGTGTTTCCTTAGTAAATTATTTTAGGGTATTTCGCTTCCAACCTCGTTGCGCCATCTGTCCACATCATCGCGCAGACTTTGCTTTATACCCAGACATAGTTCTTGTTCCGCCGTAACACTAAATGTCGCTAGTTTTTCGCTACCACGGAGGAGGCTACTGCTGCACCCGGCTACCGCCGCTTTAACGGCAGAGCCACCCAAGCCGCGGATTCAACTTTGCACACGTGCCGTGCTAGGTTGTGATAGGCCGGAAGATGCGGCGCAGCGTTTGTAAGCACGTGCTTGGGACACGAGGCGAAAGACTCTCGGGAAAAGCGAGAAGACGGACGGCGGGTCGTCCAAAACATCGTGGAGGCCGACTTTTACGCCGCTGAAACTGCCAACAAAAATACCTAATGGCTGCAAAGCTAAACGGTCAAGACATACGGGCATGTGGCTACTTGGAAGCCAGTGTGTCACTCTACAGCAGGAAGACACGGACCGCCTGAGAATCGCCTACACAAAGCAGGCAACGCCGTTTACCATTGGAGGGTATGGATCTAGATGTGTCACAGCATGCGGTGAGGCAAGTGTTTCCATCAAGGTCGACCAAGCTACGGCAGACTTTCAAGTGTATGTGGTGCGCAGCGGACCACAGTCCACACCACTTTTGGTGGACCAGCCCTCCATGGAAAAATCCCCCTTCACGATTTTAAAACGGCAGAACACAGTGAGAATCTTCAACGAGCGCGAGAACCTCCATAAAAACTACGACACTCTGCGTGCATCGATCTCTGTCTCTAGACTTTGTCTCTGGGCCAAGTAGCGCCGCCAAAGTACGCAGGATTTGTCAAACTCAATGTCACGGACAGGGCACCCCACACGAATGTGCACTTTGAGGCACAGTTAAGATGCCAAGAAGAAAGCGAGCACTGCATAGCACATTGCGTCTCAAGGGTCGATGAGGCCAACTAAACGCGCCCTTTCATCATGAGCACGTCGAGTCAAAACCTCGACATCGAGGAGCACGAAAGGCTAGAACGAGTGGATATTTAGTTATTCAGACAAAGAGCCCTTCCTGTAAAGAGCTGAACATCAACGCAAAAGAGCCAACCTCCGGACAAAAAGCGGGTTGCGCGGCGTGAACACGGATGGCGCCACCATCAAGGTGTGCAGAAGCACTCGTGTGGTGAGAGGTGCTCATTGCTAAAAACTGAAGAAAACAGTAATGAATCAAACTTCATTTAGCTCTAGTTTTAACTGCATATTATTTCACTAAATATAAATTACGTATTCCCAAAATTATTATATATGTATATATTGTTACGGTGTTGCCGTTGAAGGAGTAGTCCAGCTAGGAGTCAGTCTCTAGCGGTCGGCTTTTATTTGGAACTGCCGGGCTCAGCTCGAGCTGTCGCGCGCCCTCCCTATTTTTCTGGCGCCCTCTTTTTCTTCTTCTAAGTAACATTACCCCCCCCCCCTTTTGTTTCCGCGGTCGTCCCGACCGCAATTAACGAAGAATTTTATTTTTTTGTTTTGTATGTAGTGAGGGCGGTGGGTCGGGGGTGTAGGGCTTCATGCGGGCGACGTGGACTACATCGGAGGTTGCTCGGCGTCGGTCAGTAGTGCCTTGCTGTAGCTGCACGTGGTATGAAAGGTCGGATAGTTTGCGTACGAATACGTACGGGCCGATGTAGCGGTGGAGGAACTTGGTAGCCAAGCCCTGGTGACGTTGAGGTGTCCAGAGTAAAACAATGTCACCTATTTCATATGAAACGGGAGGTGAGTCTTGTTACCCCGTCGGCATTGGCGTTGCTGGGATGTACGTGTGCGTAGCCGGGCAAGTTGGCGCGCTTCTTCAGCACGACACACGAGATGTGCTACAGTGTCGGGAAGTTCGTCATTTTGACGGTAAGGTAGGAGTGTGTCCAAGAATGTGGTTGGAGGGCGATTATATAGAAGATAAAATGGAGAATAGCCTTGAGTGTCTTGAACGGCAGTGTTGTATGCGCAAGTAACGAATGGAAGAAAAGCATCCCATTGGCGTTGGTCAGACTGGACTTACATGGAAATCATATCGGCAATGGTGCGATTGAAACGTTCCACCAAGCCATTTGTTTGTGGATGATATGGTGTTGTGGGTCGATGAATGGTTCCGCAAAGATGTAATAGTTTTTGTATCACCTGGGAACGAAATACTGTTCCTCGGTCGCTCAGTATGTCACGAGGGGGCCGTGTCGCAAAATGATATTGTGCAAGAGAAATGTGGCGACTTCGTCTGAGTTTGCGGACTGTAAGGCAGCGGTCTCTCGTAACGTGACAAATGGTCCATGGCAACAATGACCCAGTGGTTACCGTTGTGTGTAAGAGGCAGGGGCCCAAACAGGTCGACACCGATGCGTTCAAATGGGCAGTGAGGTGGATCGAGAGGATGGAGAAGTACAGCTGGTGCGGTCGTTGGCCTTTTTCGTCGCTGACATTGGACGTATGGTGCTACGTACTTGGAGATGTCGCGGTACATCCCGTACCAGTAGATACACCAGTAGATACCAGCAACACCGTAACATTTTGGTGGAGGTGCGTACCCAGTACCTCCACCAAAATGTTACGGTGTTGCCGTTGAAGGAGTAGTCCAGCTAGGAGTCAGTCTCTAGCGGTCGGCTTTTATTTGGAACTGCCGGGCTCAGCTCGAGCTGTCGCGCGCCCTCGCTATTTTTCTGGCGCCCTCTTTTTCTTCTTCTAAGTAACATTATATGTATTTTCCTTCTTTAGTGAATTGGCTACATTTTGGGGTTTTATTTTTTGCGCTTCTGAAACAACACCGTTGCCTGTGCGCATTCACGCCTGCGCTCTGCCCTCTCCAAAATCTGTGGACCGTTGCGGTGGCGTCCGTACGTCTTGGTGTCAGCTTGGTGCTTCCACTGGCTTTCGTTGCGTCGACGACTCGATCATCGCTCTGCGCGAGTCTTGGACTCTAAGGCCAGTGTAATGTTGTCGGTGTCTTTGAACTCCATCATTCGTCCGGTTACGCAAAATATTGCGCAAGCAGAATCGGGGACTAGAAGTGGCAGTTCGTTCGGATCGTAACTGACGACGGTGAGTTTGAAAGATTGAACCCCAATTGAAACTTTTCCTACGCTCATCATCCAACCACAACGTGCACCATTTGACGGTTAGGTTCGTCTTATGTAATTGAATATATCGCTTCATTTTTGGAGTCCACGAAAAACCACCGTCATTTTATTGTGCTGCACACAATTCGGCGAACGTTTTCAGTACGTGGTTCTGTGGATGAAGGTTGTCATTCAAATATTTTATGATCCATTGGTGCAATCTCACCTCCTCTACCTCTGGTTAGTGTTGTGCACGAAAGTCTAAATCCCCGTCGCGTAAATTGTTGTTTATTTATAAATATTGTTCTGCCACTTTTATAATATTTTACAGGGCTTATATAATACAATATCTGCCGGTTTTTACTAATTTATCACTTGTAGATGCTATCACAGCCCTGCAACTGCTCTACAATTCTTATGTATCTGAGAAATATATAAAAAGGTTGATAGTAAAATAACTTCATTCCGAAAAACACTTTCAAACTACCAAAATAATTACACATAATATTGAGGCGTGTGTATGTTTATACAACCTGAACGTAGTCGGCCTCAACGGGCGAATTGTCGCCCAGCTGTAGATTACAAATTAAGCCAGTGCAGTGCAACCACTAGCCTGGCGGTTTTTATCGCGTGCATCACGCGGTAGTGATACAAGACCGAACGCATGTACATCGCTCATCTAGATTGAAACGGGCAGGGGTGTGTATTGAAGATAGGACAGAACATAGACAGCGGAGCTTTCGTTATATGTGCTGTCCGTCCTTCTCCGTGTCATTCTTTCACACGTTTTTACACCTACCAACGCCCTCACCTCAAAGCAATTAAAACTCATGTTTGGCGGTTTTTTTAATGGTGCACATAAAAATCAATTAAACGTAAACGTTTTGGTGGGCATCCACCTGGTTAGGACTGCCAATTAATGTAAAAGGAAAACTCTTTGAAACGTCGGTCTCCATATTATGTTTTGGTAAGAGCTTTCCTTTTACATATTTTGTCATTCCTAACCAGGTGGATGTCCACCGAAACGTTTACGTTGAATTATTTGCGCGTTGACTATGAACCTGTCGTCGTCCGGCTTGTCAAACAGTTTGTTCACCTGACCAACTCTGTTTCATTCTTCAAAGCCCATCTCAACTTCAACAAGACTTGCAAGGGACTGCAGGAGATTTCAAAGAGCCCAAGCCTAAAAAGGTTAGTCAACACAGGCGAAGGTCAGAGGATCGTGAAACAAGCCGAGCGTCTTCTGCTTGACGCGCGAATTCAAGAATGCCGAGAAACGGTCACGAAGGACAAATTGGACCCTTTCTTTTTGAGAAGACAACTGGAACACCGCGCACCTGAAGTTTTTTCTGCCATTGACGAATTTGCCAGATATGCTGCCATCCCATCCTCTGAGAAAAGGGAATCAGGTCACGAGAAGAAGCTCGCCTTTTTTCAAACGCATTCCTAACGATTCTCAAGAATCTGACAAGATTTTTGCGAAAAAGCTCTCTTCAAGAAGACTTTCTGCCACAGAAACTCATGTCTTGGCGAAAGAAAAAAGTTTAACCTTACTACCACAAAACCACCTATTACGTCAATGGCAGCAGTCGGGTATGGCCTGCATCAATTAGACCTCTGCATCTGTGAAGAAGCACGCCTGAAGGCTATTAGTGTACAGTCGCCGGCCATATGAGCTCCCCGGCCGAACGCCGACCGGAGCAGCGGAAATCCCGCATGCGGCGCGTCGAGCGTTGCCGCGTTCTGGGAGCCGGGCTATTGGGACCAAACCATTCCGTTATCAAAGGGGTGGACGCAGGAAGTTGAATAGCATTCCGCGTTTTGGAACGTGAATCTGAAGCACGGCCGATAACACACCCACCTGCGGTTGTAGTACACGCAGATGGCTTATCGAAATTCTTCACTGCATAATATCTCTGACGTGTTCTATGCTACTTTTTTATTTGCGAAACCGGTTTGTAATTTTTAGTATTTCCTACCCGAAGAGTAATCCTACGCACAAGCCCTTTCTTACAATCTTTCTTAAACCTAGACTAGACAATGACAAGCGATTTTGAAATAATTTATTTAATCTATAAAAATATGCTATAGATAACAAATAAAAAGATTTCTGTCGAAGAAGAATAAAGATTCAGGCACTTTTCATGAACGCGTTTTATCGAAGAGACTTTATTGCTTTGCGCTCAGTAGCGTGTTCCTTCGCCATGGGTAATTCTCTACACGATGACTTCGCAGATGGCTTCCTGGCCGGCCACTTCTCGCTTGCCGAGGGATCATTGTTGTCATGCCTAATATCACATCAAACATAGGGTTTTTAAATTTGTAAGCATCGATCGAACACTGCTGCTTTATCTACGCCTAAAGCAAGCTCCAGTTTATCAGCAGTTATAACCTCATCTCCGAACACTGGCCAACACCCGAAGACGGCAATTCTAATCAGCCATGTTTTTGTGATTCACACTTCTAAAGGCTGGAATCTAGATAAAAGCTATGCGTCCACCCCTTTGATAACGGAATGGTTTGGTCTCAATAGCCCTGCTCCCAAAACGCGGCAACGCTCGACGCGCCCCCGTGCGGCATTTTCGCTGATCCGGTCGGCGTTCGGCCGGGGAGCTCATATCGCCGGCGACTGTACTTTTCAAGGTACAGCGAAGATTGCGTCTAAACTACATGACGGAAGAGACAGCAGCCATGAAGACTCAAAGAAGACAACAACATTGGGATTCTGCCTGCCGCCAAGGGGAATGCGACCGTGGTCATGGATCGCACCGACTATGACGATAAGGCGCACAAACTTCTTGCCACCAGTGCGTACATGCCGTTGCCAACATACCCTACTCAAGCAACTTTAAACAAGACACTTTCGTCGATTTTCAGTCAATATCCGGATTCTCGAAACCTTTACCTTAGTCTCATCTGCAGGAACGGGTCGATCCTGCATTTTACGGCCTCCACAAAATCCACAAGTCTAGTGTTCCACTTCGACCAGCAGTGGACTTCATCACATCTCCGCTACGTGCGTTATCGAACTACCTACATTGGTTGTTGTCACCACTCACGGGGAAGACAAACACGTACGTGCAAGAACTCCGGCCACTTCATCGAGCTCACCTCTGGTCTCGAACTGCACGATGACAAAGGTCTCGTGTCCTTCGACGTGGTATCTCTATTTAGAAGTGTGCCTGTGCCTATTGTGGTGTCTGTAGCGAGAACGGCACTGTCGTCCGACACCAAACACTCCGAGAAGACTTGCTTCTCCATCGATGATATTTGCCGTTTTCTGGACCTCTGCTTAACCGGCACCTATTTTTCCTTCAAGGGTCGATTCTGCAAACAAACTAGTGGAACGGCAATGGGTGCAGCAATTTCCGCCACCGTGGCTAGCCTCACGATGGGGCGATCGAGCGGCAAGCCTTAGAGGCATTCGCCCCGAAACCTACCTTGTTCTTACGGTATGTCGACGATTATTACTGTGTGGTCAAAACCCGCAAAATCAACAACCTTCACCACCACTTAAACTTTATTGAACCGGCGATACGATTTACAATGCAGCTGGAGTCTACGGTTCCCTTCCATTCTAGGATGTGCTCACGAAGAGAAAGTCAAACCGTATGACATTCGAAGTTTACAGAAAACCGACACACACCGGCGGATACCTGAACTTCTCGTCCTACCACCCTACGATGCACAAATATTCTGTGGCTTCCGCACTCTTCAGGCGAGCAATTACTGTCTGCTCCACTGAATAGGCTCTTAAGAAAGAGGTCACAACGATCAAACACGACCTGAAACAGAACGGGTATCCGCCCAGGGGTTTCGAACAACACGTACACAAAACTTATACAGAATGAAACAGGGACACCTCCTCCACCCAACCGAGTATGCGCCCCGTGCATCAAGGGCACAAGCGAGACTCTCGCGCGCGTTTTACGAAAATACGGTGTTAGTGTGACACATAAACCGGTGTCCACCACTGACGCCTCTTCTCTCTTCCAGAAGATCGTCCCCCTAACGAAAAGGCTCAGGGAGTCGTCTACAGGATATCCTGTGGTGACTGCGCCGCCTACTATGTTGGGGAAACTAAAAACTTCCCGGAAGGTCTATGCCAGCATTAGTATGACGTCAAAAAGAATACCGTGCAGGGCAGCGCGCAGGCAGAACACGTCCAGAAAGAGGGCCACACGATTGGATTCAACAACAGCTCTATTCTTAGCACGGAAAGAAACTGGCGAAGACGCCTTTAAATAAAGTCTTGGTACATTCAAAACACCGAAAATAAAGTCAACCGGTCAGCTGGGACACTTCCATGCGCCTACGTGTCCGATTTGCGGTGCGTCACGCGGGGTGCTACGAACCATAACACACAAGTAGAAACAACTCGCCGCTTTAAAGAAGCCAACAACACCGGGAAATTTGCAAGACGACTACAAGGACGAAAATAGTCACCTGTTGAACAAGGGGCCGAACTGGCCTTGAAACGTCGGGCTCCGTATTATTTTGTTTTTGGTTTGAGTTTTCCTTTTACATTAATAAAAGAGCACTATTTGCATTTTGTGTTCCTTTTTGTGTATCCGTGGAGATTCTCCAGGTATGCAAATCATTCCAACAAGACTCAGGGACAAGGACCCCCAAGAAAACAAAAGGTAGGTGTGCGTGGCCACTTTTTGTGTAGTGCACTTGATTGCCAGACGCAAGCTGAATATCTAACCATCAGAATGCTCACCTTTGTGATATTAACTTATGCAGTCTGATCAATGGTCAGTTGTAATGTAAAACGAATATGGCTTTGGCAACGAGGGTGATAACAAAACAAAAGAATAGTATCAAGCTTAGGCGCAACCTTATGTAATATTTCGTAGCGTTGTTCCTCTTCTGTAAGTGTGTTCTTACATGACAAACTAATGTGTTTTTACGATGTCACGGGGATAGAGCAAGGCAACTTTCCTGCGTTAAAATTGCTTTTCTTTATCCCCGTAACTTCACCGGCAGGCTCTAATTAGTAGAGTATACATTGTCCTGTGCAGATCCTGAGAGGATAGAAAACACGCATCCAGCAAAAATGATAAATAACAATTTAACGGCTGGTCAATCCCATGCGCACCATAGGATATCGGTGGCTGTACAAAAAAACTGGACATGATAACTCATGGCTCAACTTGACGGCGCAGGAAGCATGTTTGCCCGAATAATAATGCCGTGTGTTAACGGTTTAGTTCCATGGCCCAGTCAAATTGCATGGGCTTCAAACTGGGCAGAAAGTCATTCAGCTGTGCTTCTCGAGACCCTTAGATAGCGAGAGACAATATTGTTCACTACGTCAGCAGGTTTCTCCTTACGTGCTTCCTATGGAGCAAGATCATATGACAGAAGCCTCTGAGCATCCACTTTCTTCAGACGAGTTGTTGGCCTGCTGGGGGTCAACAACATTTAGGCAGTCTTTTTTGGAGTACATCTGTTTTCTCGAACCGGTAATACCAGGACCTTTCGCAGCTAGAATCCAGACTACTTTGAAAGTTTCACTGTTTCAGATGTCAAGTTTTCTGGTCAATATCTGGCCCACCTAAATGTTTTTGTTGTCTTAGTACACAGGTTGAACAATTGACTTTGTATCATAAATATACATTCAGGTTTGTGTTTGAAATTCTACAGCCAATAACCTCAAGAAGAATGAGCACTTGGAGCTAAAAGAAATGCAAATACCT
Source organism: Ixodes ricinus (assembly GCA_037355805.1). Classification (NCBI taxonomy): domain Eukaryota; kingdom Metazoa; phylum Arthropoda; class Arachnida; order Ixodida; family Ixodidae; genus Ixodes; species Ixodes ricinus. The sequence goes on from JAZHYW010016223.1 coordinate 21,738, forward strand.
TTTTAGACACACCTCACCAATATTGCTGTTTGCATACCACAGTCCGAGAGGGCTGCGCATTTATTTCTACACTGGGTTTGCTTCAATGTAACAAGTATCGGAAATTATAATATTGCGTTTTTATGCCGCGGAAACGGACATTTTTGTTTGCTATTACTGTCATGTCTCAGTAATATGGACCCTTCCGTTCCCCAGAACAATCGTCCATAATGTTAGTCATCCATACTGATTAATCAAGGCCAAGATCACAAATAATAAACAACAAAAGGTGGTTTGTAGCGTACGGTCGTCCTTTGTCACCGTGAAAGGGAAAGAAGGACAAGTGACCCATGCCGGAAAGTCCTGAAAAATTGCCAGTGCCCAAGTTTTATCTGGCAATAGTGACGCTCTGGGTGGATTCTGTGACCCAAGGACTTCACTAATCTGGTTCCCTTTTTTTTGCGTTTGTGGTACGCCTTCACAAAGATCTTGTGAATAAAAAATATAAAAACATGTATTTGCCCTTCCGTTGTCATACTCGCTCTCCATAGTCAGTGTTTTTGTATTAGCATAACGAGTGAGAATTGTATGGTGACACACATCAGTCCCCATACAAATAAACAGTGTCCATATCAACGAGCCTGACTATTTTGTTTTAAAATCACGAATACAGATATTTTCGCGCAATATTTGCACTTGCGTCTAAGAAAACTTTAAATAGTTACTTGGAGAACTAGTTTAAGCAATAATGTTTGGTGCCCGTCGATAGCATTTAAAAGTGAAAAAAAGCATTGATGTCATATTCGCTCTAACAGCGCCGCACATTGAATCGTCACAGTAGCACCTTTTGCTAACGTAGATACTGCGCGTATTATTTATTGTTTTCATAAAAAACGCATGTTCAAGTTGATAGACTAATGTTTTCTTCTCGTGCAAATGAATCAATAAATCTGTCAACCAGTACGAACAATGTTGCATTTCTTTCGATTCCCTGGAAGATGACGACGACAGGTCCGTTAGCATAAAGGACTACTATCAACTGTTGGATGCAAGGTAGGCAAGCAGAACTTACAATTCTTTATCATAACAAGTGGCATGGAAAGCGCGAACCGTAAATTGCAATATGAAACCTACCGCAGTAGTGGTACCGCCGGCACCGTGGTAGGAGCAGAGGTAGGGCATGGCTGAGTGCCTTCGCCATGTTGGATTTTGAAAGGCTTCATTTTCGAAGACGGCTAGACAGTCGCTCATCCTAGATCGATGGCGTCAAAAGTCGCACTGAAAACGTTAGCGTTCCATTTGATAAACATGTTTTTTCTTCTTATTTTAGTTTGCAATCGATGGATACAGCAATGAGGGGTCGACTCGTTGCGGTAATGAGCGCCCTCCCACCAACGGAAGCGCTGCTGAGCGCAGGTTACCCAGAGATCGACTCCATTCCGTCTATGTTAGTAACCGGGGGTTGGCCGAGTGGCGGCCCGTGTCAAGCGGGGAAATCCAAACGGGACCGGGTGAAATCCGGAGGAGCGAGCGGCTGCTCAAACGACGCATCATCCCCTGCCTTACTCCTTGGCACTCGCGTACATGGACAACATTTTATTCCCGACAGCAATCGTAGAGGAGAAACTCGACCATCTCCGGATGGTGCTTGACGTCCTCCGAGGATCAGGACTAACATTACGCTTGAGCAAGTGCTATTTTTCTGCCACCGAGTGGACTACTTCGGACACGACATCTCTGCCGGAGGGTGCAACCTGGAACTCTCAAGCTATGGTGTGTCGCCGCCTTTCCGAAGCCCATGAATGTCGATCAGGTGCATCGATATTTGTGTCGCACGAGTTACTTCCGACGATTTGTAAAGCGGTTCGCCACCATCGCTAAGCCTCTGACTAGGCTGACGTTCAAGGACGAACCCTGGAGATGGGCGACGGAGCACGACGCCGTGTTTGACGAGCTGAGAGACTGATTATAAAGCGTTTCTTGGCACATTTCTCCTTCGACGCAAGAACAGATAGTCCGCGCAGATGGCAGCAAGGATAGGTTGGGGGCGATCCTCTTAGAAGAGCAAGCGGACGAAAAGCTCCACCACATCGTCTAGGCTAGCCGACGGACAACCGACTACGATAAGGTTATCACTGGCATGAGCTGGAAACGCTGGCTGCTGTGTAGGCAATCGAAAAGTTGCGGACCTACCTGATTGGACTGAACTTCAAAGTGGTGATCGACTTCAATGCAATGCATACAACGATGAGCAAAATAACGCTTATTGACAAGTAGTAGCTTCGTCTTCGGTAGTTTACCTTGGAGATCGAATTTCGGAAGCGGACAACGATAGCTCATACCGACGCGTTACGTCGCTCTACTTAAGATGGACGTTATCAGCGATATGCAAGTCCTCGCCACGAACGTTGGGATCGAAGACTGCCTCGCTATCGCACAGAGGGATGATTCCAAGATCATGGCATTGAAGGAGATACTCGAGAGAAAACCACACCTCAGCGATGAAAACTGTCGCGTTCATAACGAATACTGATTGCGGAACTGTAAGGTGTTAAGGAGCGTACGTACGTACGTACCCCACAGCGACCCAGTGGAAGAACTTCTCTGTGTCGTCCCAAGCCAGGCACATCGGAAAGTGGTGAAGAGGTGCCACGACGACATTGTGCACTTTGCCATGGACAAGACCCTCTTGAAACTCATAGAGGCGTATTGGTTCGTAGGTATGAAGAGCTACGTGCGAAATATATCGCCGCTTGCCCCGAGTGTATTTTCCACAAGGCGCCTTCTGGAAAGAAACCGGGAAAGTTGCAAAGCATCGAGAAGGTCGACAAGCCCTTCTATACCATCCATATTGACCACCTGGAACCGTTTGTCAGAAGCTAGCCTGGCAACGCGTGCATAATCGTAGCCTCTGACGGCATCGAGAAGTGTGTTCTGTTGAGAGAAGTTCGCAACAAGTCAGCTGGGTCGGCACTTTTGGGCCCCGGACTATGGGTGATCACAAACGAGGAGCTGCATTCACCAGCGCGAATTCAAGACAATGTAAACCTTCCAAAGCACACACGTCAAAAATACGACAGCCACGCCTTCAGCTAACGAACAAGTTGAGCGGTACAATCCAATGACAAATCGGGCGGTGGCAAGTTTGACAAAAAACCAAGACGGCCGAGACTGGGACTCGACATTGCAGCATGTCCAGTGGAGAATTAACAACACTTTCCACCAGGCGGTTAAGACTACATCGTTTCAACTCCTGTTCAACTATCGTCCACGTAGACTTACTTGTGACTGCGAGGAAGGTGGCCTTTCAGATGAATTCGACCATGAGGTGGAAGCCGACAGAGTCACGGCGGTCCAGAACATCCGCGAAGACCAAAGGAGGCAGCGAGAACAGTAAAACAAGAGATCTCAGACGCGACATACGAGCCAGGAGACGTAGCACTTGTAGAACGAGAGTCTACAGCGAGCGGAGAGTCCAGATAAGTGAAAAAAATGTACAAGGAATCGTACATTATCACAGAAAAGCTTTTCAACGGTACCTACCGGGTGTAGGAACAAATGATCCCGGAAGTAATAGTCCCAAGTCCAAGGTAGGAAAAAATGGTCCCGTAAGAAGATTGTTTTGAAACTAAGATATACCATGCAACCTACTTAATCCGTTATTCAATCAGTGATTTCCTGGTGTAATTAATTATCTCGTCTCTATTTTGAGGCCCGTTACTTCGAAGAAAGTGGTTGGGTATTGAACTTAATTTTATTCAAAATCGTCAGAATATTTTCGAATTGAATACAGTCCAACAGTTATCTCCTAACCGTTAATGTGGGGACCTTATACAATATTATAGGAGTTATTACTATTTTGACATAAGGGGCTTTAGAATATTTATGATATCAATAGACTCTTTTGAAACAAAAAATGAGTAGCGAACAGTGACATTTGAGCGAATCGCCGTCTTAGCGGCGTATGTTAACCCACCTCCCACGCGCTGCGCTTATGCCGCTTCGCGGCGACAGTCTGCGGTGGCTCATTACAAAAATGTGAACCCTCTGGGCCCACTCGCAAACACTGCTTTGCGGCGGCCGACTATTCGCTAAGGTGTCATTCGATGAAACGTGGGCGTTCGCTAAAACGTCATTCGATTAAGTGAGTGCCTCCGCTGTTGAAGCCATGAAACTCGAAGTACTTCCATCTCGTCATGACGCGTGGTGGTAGCACACATAACGAGCGGAGCTCGATTTTTTTATAGGTGGACTAGGTTTCCATGTCGGAAACAATTTCTGAGCTTCCCAGAAAATTATGTAGAAAGTGCTCGAGTTCGTGCAACCGGCAGCCTTGAAATTTGGTGAGTGTTATTGGGTTATATCTGATTTATCCGAAAACGCACAAGCCACATTGGCGGTATTTATCTGGGACCATTTTTTCCTAGTTTGCGCTTGGGACGAATATTTCCGGGACCATTTGTTCCGGGACCATTTGTTCCGTTGCCCGTAGCTACCGCATCGGAGGCTTTCCAGGGAGTCAGCAAAACCGAAGACCCTCCTGCGGCATTTCGCCTGTGGACAAGCTCAGGTCGTGGACAACAGGCGACCTTGACTCGGAAGAGTCGGAAGAAGATTCAGAAAGGGACGGTCGGTAAATCAGGACGGCCGAGTGTACATAGCCTCCGAGATCCCGAAGCGCGCGCGCGAAGGCTTCTCCGGCTGTCCCATTCGACTCACTCCCCAGCAGTACGAGCGTAATTGCGCTAACTCCGTCGCTCGCCGCGAAGTGGCGTTGTCTGCCCAGTCATAACAGAGGGGCAAGCCGCCAGCGTCGCAGGTAGAGATCTGCACTGACTGGTATGGGCCAGCCTGCGGGCCACGGGCCGGCTCAGCCCCCGGGCCGGGCTCGGGCTTCACGGCTACATTCATGAAGGGCCCGGACTGGGTACGGGCTTTGCATTCAAGTCTACATTGCGGGACAAAGCGGGCCAAACCAGCAATTATTTTTTTCAGCAGCATGTTCTTTGGAAGCGTGTTTGGCGGGTTGGGGGAGGAACCACACTGCGGGAGAAACAGATGCTGAAGCATGTGTGTGTGTGCGTGTGTGTTTTTATACGTTTCGGTGTGTGTGCAGCGATTGCTCTTCCAGAAGACTAGCGGCGCGGCGTTTCTTTTCGTCCCCGGCGGCGCCCCTTTCATACCATCGCTCGACCCATTAACACGCACACTTACGCGCCTACACAATGCGCATCCTTGCCGACGTAAAGCATATGTGCGTACGAGTGCTTGATTCTCCAATATGGGTGAAGAGGCCCCCGAGTGCTTTTTCTGAACAATTTCTCGGATACCACCACAGAATACGGCGATAATGAATAATTATTTACTTTTAGGTTGTACACAGCGACAGTGTGGCAATTTAGAACTCTGTCCGTGTTTTGTCCAGACGCGTCATGACGTTTCCCTTTCTTTTCAACTGTGACACATGTTTCTGTTAACTGCTTCTTGTCATTATTATTTTCCGTCCTTTACGCACGGGTTCGGTCGCAGAAAAGGACGCTTCGGCGTGATTTTCTTAGCAAGCTATTTACGCCTGCAGATTGGTTCCACTAATGACAGCAGAAAAAAAAGAAAAAAACCTGATGCTTACAGCATTCAAGGTTTGGAATCTGTATGTAAACAAGGTTAAAATTTGCAATAATGAAAAAAAAAACGGATTGGAACATGTAAGAATTTATAAATAAACCAGAATTTTGGTATTTACATCTCATTATCTCTTAGCATCCCAAGTTACATCACAAAGTGCCAGCTACGTAACGAGATGTGATGGTATGCGCTACATGTGCCACAAACTAGACGGTTACTAGAAGACTTTCCACTGTTTAATCAACATCTACAAATATTACGAAGTTTATAAAAAAAATGACACAATCATTGCGATGTGCATGCATCTTACCGCCATCTTTTTGCCATAAACGTGCCTATAGTCAAGCAAACAACAATATCGCCTGCTTAGTTTACGTAATAAATTATAACACAATATGAAAAGAAGGACGACACGAGTACTGCAGTTTTGTATGATCAAACCTTGTGCTTAGGATCGAAAAGCTACGTCAAACACCGTGCGGAGATTAAACAAAAGTACAACATGGTTGTTTCTACTCAGAAATATATATATATATATATATATATATATATATATATATATATATATATATATATACATATATATATTTATTTTTTTCTGCACGAAGTTCAGTTTTTTATGGAGTTTTATTTGCGCCACAAGAGATGACCATGACACACAAAGAAATTCTAGGATTGCAATAGAGAAGTTGGTACGGCCACTTTTGGTCAACATAGGCATGACAATGACAGACAGGGTAGCGTGTCGAAAGAAACTGCTCGAAGCCACTGCATTGCAAAGTACTTCGTGTCTAATATAAAAATTCAAGGCTTGGAATCTGCAAATATACCACGTTGGAATACACGAATAAACCAGGTTGAAACAAGGTTTGAATTTATAAATAAACCGGAGTTTTATTTTTCAGATCCCATTGTCTGTTTGCTTTTCAGTTAAGCTACATCACAAGGTGCATAACGGGATATCGGTGGTCTCGTGCTACATGTGCCAAAAACTAGACGATTACAAGAAAACGCCCCACCTTATGAATCAGTACCTACAAATATCACGGAGTTTATAAAAAAATGGCGAAATCATGGTAAGGTGGTCGTTTCTCACCGCCATAATGTTTTCCCTAACGATGGGGGCACACTGCTTATGCATCGTACAGAAGACTGTCTGCAAACAGATTTAAACGCGAGCTTCGAATGCCGCACGGCAATGAGTTCAAGGAAACACTTGGCACACGGCATTTTAACCACCGATATCGTGGTGACTGATATCTGCTAGACTGTTTTTCTTATAATGTATAAGCAGTGTGACTCCGCCTTCAAGGTGCTTCTAGCAGAAGCAAATACCGCAATATGACCCGCCAAAAATTGCGTAATAAATATTAAAAATATTAGAAGGAGGACAACACGGCCTGCACTATATAGTATCAAAGCTCGTGCTCAGGCTCTAAACGCTGCGTCAAACAACATGCGGAGATAGAAAAACAAAAAAAGTGCGGCATGCCTTTTTTTTGTGAAATTCAAATTTTTTTATGAATGGAGCCTTTTTTATATGCATTACACATTGCAGTAAAATATATGAAAAGGCGAGCTCGCAACGCTAGCCGCCACATGTGCAGATGAGTATCTCAAATCAAATAAGCATCACAACTTGTCTACCTACTTCCACAGAGCAGCTGTTCACCGTTCTACTACAAGACACACAAAATCTGTAAGTAGAAGTTGGAGAAACTCGACGTAACAAGACCAGGCGCTCTCAACGCAGACGTGCTGTCGCTGCCTGGGTTGACAGCGGCTACCCGCGGAGAGACGCCGATTTCTTCTCTTTTTCCGAATGACTCCGCCCTCTCCGTACAAAAGTGAAATGGGACACCAGGGACCCCAGGGACAGCCGGAGAAGCGTTCGCGCGCGCCTGGCGCGCGCTTGGGCATCTCGGAGGCCGCACGGTTTGCCAGCGGCGCACGAGATGGCGTCACATATCCGAAGCCTGAGGGGCACGAGCAAGTGGCGCTACCCGAATAAAATGAGGACTCGCACAGTTATACAGACACTCGCTCCGAAGTCATACATGTCTACACGTGCCATTTTTTTTAATAAACCAAGTTTCATTTTCTTTAAAACGTGCCCGGCGTGAAGCAGTATATGAATTAAAATTTAAAAATTATTATTGTGATTTCTTTATTTATTTTCAAGTACGGTTGGCCAATGGGCCATTACTGGGAGATATACTAGATACGGCGTACATGAAAGTGGGCACGGGAGCTTGATCACGACCGTCACTGCTGATACCACGATGTTTTCCTTTGTTACAGCTCCCGCTTGTGTGCATCTTTCTCGGCTTCCCATCGTCGTCCACAGCAGTCCACAACACCACGCATTGCTACACTGTCATCTCGACATTTGCAAGTCATCTACGGGTGCCGTTTCTACCGCCAGCGACATGGGCAAGCTACCAACAGTTCCACACAGTCACGGGTCCTGGGGCGGATATGACGTCAACGGGCTACGCAGTGACGCCCCTTCTTCTCTGCGTACAAAACCCCGGCGCTTGCCGCCGGCGCGTCAGTGGGCACGGGAGCTTGATCCCGAGCGTCACGGCTGATACCACGATGTTTTCCTTGTTACAGCTCCCGCTTCGTGCGTGCATCTTTCTCGGCTTCCCATCGTCGTCCACAGCAGTCCACAACACCACGGATTGCTACTCTGTCATCTCCACGACATCTCGCAAGTCATCTACGGGTGCCGCTTACCACCGCCAGCGACGTGGGCGAAGCCACGAACAGTTCCACACAGTCCACGGGTCCGCGGGGCGGATATGACGTCAATGGGCCACGCGGTGACTGCCCCCTTCTTCCCTTGCGGTACAACCCCAGCGCTTGCCGCCGGCGCGTCAGTGGGCACGGGAAGCTGATCACGACCGTCACGGCCGATACCGCGATGTTTTCCCTTGTTACCCAGCTCCCGGCTGCTGTGCATCTTTCTCGGCCTCACATCGTCGTCCACGCAGCAGTCCACAACACCACGGATTGCTACTCTGTCATCCTACGACATCTGCAAGTCATCTACGGGTGCCGTTTCTACCGCCAGCGACGTGGAAGCGAGCTACGAGCAGTTCGCGCAGTCACGGGTCCTGGGGCAGATATGACGTCAACGGGCTGCACGCGGTGACGCCCCCTTCTTCCTGCGTACAAAACTCCCGGCGCGCAAGCCGCCGGCGCGTCAGCGGGCACGGGAGCTTGATCACGACCGTCACGGCTGATACCACGATCGGTTTCCTTGTTACAGCTCCCGCTTGCGTGCGGCTTTTCTCGGCTTCCCATCGTCGTCCTAGCAGCAGTCCACAACACCACGGATTGCTACTCTGTCATCTCGGCATTTACGCAGAGTCACCTGCGGGTGCTGTTTCTACCGCCAGCGACGTGGGCAAGCTACCGAACAGTTCCACACAGTCACGGGTCCTGGAGCGGATATGACGTCAACGGGCCACGCAGTGACGCCCCCTTCTTCCTGCTGTACAAAACCCCGAAGCGCCTGCCGCCGGCGCGTCAGTGGGCACGGGAGCTTGATCCACGACCGTCACGGCTGATACCACGATGTTTTCCTTGTTACAGCTCCCGCTTGTGTGCATCTTTCTCGGCTTCCCATCGTCGTCCACAGCAGTCCACAACACCACGGATTGCTACACCTGTCATCTCGACATCTGCAAGTCATCTACGGGTGCCGTTTCTACCGCCAGCGACATGGGCAAGCTACCAACAGTTCCACACAGTCACGGGTCCTGGAGCGGATATGACGTCAATGGGCTACGCATGACGCCCCCTTCTTCCTGCGTACAAACCCCGGCGCTTGCCGCCGGCGCGTCAGTGGGCACGCGGAGCTTGGTCACGACCGTCACGGCTGATACCACGATGTTTTCCTTGTTACAGCTCCCGCTCGTGTGCATCTTTCTCGGCTTCCCGTCGTCGTCCACAGCAGTCCACAACACCACGGATTGCTACACTGTCATCTCGACATCTGCAAGTCATCTACGGGTGCCGTTTCTACCGCCAGCGACATGGGCAAGCTACCAACAGTTCCACACAGTCACGGGTCCTGGAGCGGATATGACGTCAACGTGGCTACGCAGTGACGCCCCCTTCTTCCTGCGTGACAAAACCCCGGCGCTTGCCGCCGGCGCGTCAGTGGGCACGGGAGCTTGGTCACGACCGTCACGGCTGATACCACGATGTTTTCCTTGTTACAGCTCCCGCTTGTGTGCATCTTTCTCGGCTTCCCATCGTCGTCCACAGCAGTCCACAACACCACGGATTGCTACACTGTCATCTCGACATCTGCAAGTCATCTACGGGTGCCGTTTCTACCGCCAGCGACATGGGCAAGCTACCAACAGTTCCACACAGTCACGGATCCTGGAGCGGATATGACGTCAACGGGCTACGCAGTGACGCCCCCTTCTTCCTGCGTACAAAACCCCGGCGCTTGCCGCCGGCGCGTCAGTGGGCACGGGAGCTTGATCACGACCGTCACGGCTGATACCACGATGTTTTCCTTTGTTACAGCTCCCGCTTGTGTGCATCTTTCTCGGCTTCCCATCGTCGTCCACAGCAGTCCACAACACCACGGATTGCTACACTGTCATCTCGACATCTGCAAGTCATCTACGGGTGCCGTTTCTACCGCCAGCGACATGGGCAAGCTACCAACAGTTCCACACAGTCACGGATCCTGGAGCGGATATGACGTCAACGGGCTACGCAGTGACGCCCCTTCTTCCTGCGTACAAAACCCCGGCGCTTGCCGCCGGCGCGTCAGTGGGCACGGGAGCTTGATCACGACCGTCACGGCTGATACCACGATGTTTTCCTTGTTACAGCTCCCGCTTGTGTGCATCTTTCTCGGCTTCCCATCGTCGTCCACAGCAGTCCACAACACCACGGATTGCTACACTGTCATCTCGACATCTGCAAGTCATCTACGGGTGCCGTTTCTACCGCCAGCGACATGGGCAAGCTACCAACAGTTCCACACAGTCACGGGTCCTGGAGCGGATATGACGTCAACGGGCTACGCAGTGACGCCCCTTCTTCCTGCGTACAAAACCCCGGCGCTTGCCGCCGGCGCGTCAGTGGGCACGGGAGCTTGATCACGACCGTCACGGCTGATACCACGATGTTTTCCTTGTTACAGCTCCCGCTTGTGTGCATCTTTCTCGGCTTCCCATCGTCGTCCACAGCAGTCCACAACACCACGGATTGCTACACTGTCATCTCGACATCTGCAAGTCATCTACGGGTGCCGTTTCTACCGCCAGCGACATGGGCAAGCTACCAACAGTTCCACACAGTCACGGGTCCTGGAGCGGATATGACGTCAACGGGCTACGCAGTGACGCCCCCTTCTTCCTGCGTACAAAACCCCGGCGCTTGCCGCCGGCGCGTCAGTGGGCACGGGAGCTTGATCACGACCGTCACGGCTGATACCACGATGTTTTCCTTGTTACAGCTCCCGCTTGTGTGCATCTTTCTCGGCTTCCCATCGTCGTCCACAGCAGTCCACAACACCACGGATTGCTACACTGTCATCTCGACATCTGCAAGTCATCTACGGGTGCCGTTTCTACCGCCAGCGACATGGGCAAGCTACCAACAGTTCCACACAGTCACGGGTCCTGGAGCGGATATGACGTCAACGGGCTACGCAGTGACGCCCCCTTCTTCCTGCGTACAAAACCCCGGCGCTTGCCGCCGGCGCGTCAGTGGGCACGGGAGCTTGATCACGACCGTCACGGCTGATACCACGATGTTTTCCTTGTTACAGCTCCCGCTTGTGTGCATCTTTCTCGGCTTCCCATCGTCGTCCACAGCAGTCCACAACACCACGGATTGCTACACTGTCATCTCGACATCTGCAAGTCATCTACGGGTGCCGTTTCTACCGCCAGCGACATGGGCAAGCTACCAACAGTTCCACACAGTCACGGGTCCTGGAGCGGATATGACGTCAACGGGCTACGCAGTGACGCCCCTTCTTCCTGCGTACAAAACCCCGGCGCTTGCCGCCGGCGCGTCAGTGGGCACGGGAGCTTGATCACGACCGTCACGGCTGATACCACGATGTTTTCCTTGTTACAGCTCCCGCTTGTGTGCATCTTTCTCGGCTTCCCATCGTCGTCCACAGCAGTCCACAACACCACGGATTGCTACACTGTCATCTCGACATCTGCAAGTCATCTACGGGTGCCGTTTCTACCGCCAGCGACATGGGCAAGCTACCAACAGTTCCACACAGTCACGGGTCCTGGAGCGGATATGACGTCAACGGGCTACGCAGTGACGCCCCTTCTTCCTGCGTACAAAACCCCGGCGCTTGCCGCCGGCGCGTCAGTGGGCACGGGAGCTTGATCACGACCGTCACGGCTGATACCACGATGTTTTCCTTGTTACAGCTCCCGCTTGTGTGCATCTTTCTCGGCTTCCCATCGTCGTCCACAGCAGTCCACAACACCACGGATTGCTACACTGTCATCTCGACATCTGCAAGTCATCTACGGGTGCCGTTTCTACCGCCAGCGACATGGGCAAGCTACCAACAGTTCCACACAGTCACGGGTCCTGGAGCGGATATGACGTCAACGGGCTACGCAGTGACGCCCCCTTCTTCCTGCGTACAAAACCCCGGCGCTTGCCGCCGGCGCGTCAGTGGGCACGGGAGCTTGATCACGACCGTCACGGCTGATACCACGATGTTTTCCTTGTTACAGCTCCCGCTTGTGTGCATCTTTCTCGGCTTCCCATCGTCGTCCACAGCAGTCCACAACACCACGGATTGCTACACTGTCATCTCGACATCTGCAAGTCATCTACGGGTGCCGTTTCTACCGCCAGCGACATGGGCAAGCTACCAACAGTTCCACACAGTCACGGGTCCTGGAGCGGATATGACGTCAACGGGCTACGCAGTGACGCCCCCTTCTTCCTGCGTACAAAACCCCGGCGCTTGCCGCCGGCGCGTCAGTGGGCACGGGAGCTTGATCACGACCGTCACGGCTGATACCACGATGTTTTCCTTGTTACAGCTCCCGCTTGTGTGCATCTTTCTCGGCTTCCCATCGTCGTCCACAGCAGTCCACAACACCACGGATTGCTACACTGTCATCTCGACATCTGCAAGTCATCTACGGGTGCCGTTTCTACCGCCAGCGACATGGGCAAGCTACCAACAGTTCCACACAGTCACGGGTCCTGGAGCGGATATGACGTCAACGGGCTACGCAGTGACGCCCCCTTCTTCCTGCGTACAAAACCCCGGCGCTTGCCGCCGGCGCGTCAGTGGGCACGGGAGCTTGATCACGACCGTCACGGCTGATACCACGATGTTTTCCTTGTTACAGCTCCCGCTTGTGTGCATCTTTCTCGGCTTCCCATCGTCGTCCACAGCAGTCCACAACACCACGGATTGCTACACTGTCATCTCGACATCTGCAAGTCATCTACGGGTGCCGTTTCTACCGCCAGCGACATGGGCAAGCTACCAACAGTTCCACACAGTCACGGGTCCTGGAGCGGATATGACGTCAACGGGCTACGCAGTGACGCCCCCTTCTTCCTGCGTACAAAACCCCGGCGCTTGCCGCCGGCGCGTCAGTGGGCACGGGAGCTTGATCACGACCGTCACGGCTGATACCACGATGTTTTCCTTGTTACAGCTCCCGCTTGTGTGCATCTTTCTCGGCTTCCCATCGTCGTCCACAGCAGTCCACAACACCACGGATTGCTACACTGTCATCTCGACATCTGCAAGTCATCTACGGGTGCCGTTTCTACCGCCAGCGACATGGGCAAGCTACCAACAGTTCCACACAGTCACGGGTCCTGGAGCGGATATGACGTCAACGGGCTACGCAGTGACGCCCCCTTCTTCCTGCGTACAAAACCCCGGCGCTTGCCGCCGGCGCGTCAGTGGGCACGGGAGCTTGATCACGACCGTCACGGCTGATACCACGATGTTTTCCTTGTTACAGCTCCCGCTTGTGTGCATCTTTCTCGGCTTCCCATCGTCGTCCACAGCAGTCCACAACACCACGGATTGCTACACTGTCATCTCGACATCTGCAAGTCATCTACGGGTGCCGTTTCTACCGCCAGCGACATGGGCAAGCTACCAACAGTTCCACACAGTCACGGGTCCTGGAGCGGATATGACGTCAACGGGCTACGCAGTGACGCCCCCTTCTTCCTGCGTACAAAACCCCGGCGCTTGCCGCCGGCGCGTCAGTGGGCACGGGAGCTTGATCACGACCGTCACGGCTGATACCACGATGTTTTCCTTGTTACAGCTCCCGCTTGTGTGCATCTTTCTCGGCTTCCCATCGTCGTCCACAGCAGTCCACAACACCACGGATTGCTACACTGTCATCTCGACATCTGCAAGTCATCTACGGGTGCCGTTTCTACCGCCAGCGACATGGGCAAGCTACCAACAGTTCCACACAGTCACGGGTCCTGGAGCGGATATGACGTCAACGGGCTACGCAGTGACGCCCCCTTCTTCCTGCGTACAAAACCCCGGCGCTTGCCGCCGGCGCGTCAGTGGGCACGGGAGCTTGATCACGACCGTCACGGCTGATACCACGATGTTTTCCTTGTTACAGCTCCCGCTTGTGTGCATCTTTCTCGGCTTCCCATCGTCGTCCACAGCAGTCCACAACACCACGGATTGCTACACTGTCATCTCGACATCTGCAAGTCATCTACGGGTGCCGTTTCTACCGCCAGCGACATGGGCAAGCTACCAACAGTTCCACACAGTCACGGGTCCTGGAGCGGATATGACGTCAACGGGCTACGCAGTGACGCCCCCTTCTTCCTGCGTACAAAACCCCGGCGCTTGCCGCCGGCGCGTCAGTGGGCACGGGAGCTTGATCACGACCGTCACGGCTGATACCACGATGTTTTCCTTGTTACAGCTCCCGCTTGTGTGCATCTTTCTCGGCTTCCCATCGTCGTCCACAGCAGTCCACAACACCACGGATTGCTACACTGTCATCTCGACATCTGCAAGTCATCTACGGGTGCCGTTTCTACCGCCAGCGACATGGGCAAGCTACCAACAGTTCCACACAGTCACGGGTCCTGGAGCGGATATGACGTCAACGGGCTACGCAGTGACGCCCCCTTCTTCCTGCGTACAAAACCCCGGCGCTTGCCGCCGGCGCGTCAGTGGGCACGGGAGCTTGATCACGACCGTCACGGCTGATACCACGATGTTTTCCTTGTTACAGCTCCCGCTTGTGTGCATCTTTCTCGGCTTCCCATCGTCGTCCACAGCAGTCCACAACACCACGGATTGCTACACTGTCATCTCGACATCTGCAAGTCATCTACGGGTGCCGTTTCTACCGCCAGCGACATGGGCAAGCTACCAACAGTTCCACACAGTCACGGGTCCTGGAGCGGATATGACGTCAACGGGCTACGCAGTGACGCCCCCTTCTTCCTGCGTACAAAACCCCGGCGCTTGCCGCCGGCGCGTCAGTGGGCACGGGAGCTTGATCACGACCGTCACGGCTGATACCACGATGTTTTCCTTGTTACAGCTCCCGCTTGTGTGCATCTTTCTCGGCTTCCCATCGTCGTCCACAGCAGTCCACAACACCACGGATTGCTACACTGTCATCTCGACATCTGCAAGTCATCTACGGGTGCCGTTTCTACCGCCAGCGACATGGGCAAGCTACCAACAGTTCCACACAGTCACGGGTCCTGGAGCGGATATGACGTCAACGGGCTACGCAGTGACGCCCCCTTCTTCCTGCGTACAAAACCCCGGCGCTTGCCGCCGGCGCGTCAGTGGGCACGGGAGCTTGATCACGACCGTCACGGCTGATACCACGATGTTTTCCTTGTTACAGCTCCCGCTTGTGTGCATCTTTCTCGGCTTCCCATCGTCGTCCACAGCAGTCCACAACACCACGGATTGCTACACTGTCATCTCGACATCTGCAAGTCATCTACGGGTGCCGTTTCTACCGCCAGCGACATGGGCAAGCTACCAACAGTTCCACACAGTCACGGGTCCTGGAGCGGATATGACGTCAACGGGCTACGCAGTGACGCCCCTTCTTCCTGCGTACAAAACCCCGGCGCTTGCCGCCGGCGCGTCAGTGGGCACGGGAGCTTGATCACGACCGTCACGGCTGATACCACGATGTTTTCCTTGTTACAGCTCCCGCTTGTGTGCATCTTTCTCGGCTTCCCATCGTCGTCCACAGCAGTCCACAACACCACGGATTGCTACACTGTCATCTCGACATCTGCAAGTCATCTACGGGTGCCGTTTCTACCGCCAGCGACATGGGCAAGCTACCAACAGTTCCACACAGTCACGGGTCCTGGAGCGGATATGACGTCAACGGGCTACGCAGTGACGCCCCCTTCTTCCTGCGTACAAAACCCCGGCGCTTGCCGCCGGCGCGTCAGTGGGCACGGGAGCTTGATCACGACCGTCACGGCTGATACCACGATGTTTTCCTTGTTACAGCTCCCGCTTGTGTGCATCTTTCTCGGCTTCCCATCGTCGTCCACAGCAGTCCACAACACCACGGATTGCTACACTGTCATCTCGACATCTGCAAGTCATCTACGGGTGCCGTTTCTACCGCCAGCGACATGGGCAAGCTACCAACAGTTCCACACAGTCACGGGTCCTGGAGCGGATATGACGTCAACGGGCTACGCAGTGACGCCCCCTTCTTCCTGCGTACAAAACCCCGGCGCTTGCCGCCGGCGCGTCAGTGGGCACGGGAGCTTGATCACGACCGTCACGGCTGATACCACGATGTTTTCCTTGTTACAGCTCCCGCTTGTGTGCATCTTTCTCGGCTTCCCATCGTCGTCCACAGCAGTCCACAACACCACGGATTGCTACACTGTCATCTCGACATCTGCAAGTCATCTACGGGTGCCGTTTCTACCGCCAGCGACATGGGCAAGCTACCAACAGTTCCACACAGTCACGGGTCCTGGAGCGGATATGACGTCAACGGGCTACGCAGTGACGCCCCCTTCTTCCTGCGTACAAAACCCCGGCGCTTGCCGCCGGCGCGTCAGTGGGCACGGGAGCTTGATCACGACCGTCACGGCTGATACCACGATGTTTTCCTTGTTACAGCTCCCGCTTGTGTGCATCTTTCTCGGCTTCCCATCGTCGTCCACAGCAGTCCACAACACCACGGATTGCTACACTGTCATCTCGACATCTGCAAGTCATCTACGGGTGCCGTTTCTACCGCCAGCGACATGGGCAAGCTACCAACAGTTCCACACAGTCACGGGTCCTGGAGCGGATATGACGTCAACGGGCTACGCAGTGACGCCCCCTTCTTCCTGCGTACAAAACCCCGGCGCTTGCCGCCGGCGCGTCAGTGGGCACGGGAGCTTGATCACGACCGTCACGGCTGATACCACGATGTTTTCCTTGTTACAGCTCCCGCTTGTGTGCATCTTTCTCGGCTTCCCATCGTCGTCCACAGCAGTCCACAACACCACGGATTGCTACACTGTCATCTCGACATCTGCAAGTCATCTACGGGTGCCGTTTCTACCGCCAGCGACATGGGCAAGCTACCAACAGTTCCACACAGTCACGGGTCCTGGAGCGGATATGACGTCAACGGGCTACGCAGTGACGCCCCCTTCTTCCTGCGTACAAAACCCCGGCGCTTGCCGCCGGCGCGTCAGTGGGCACGGGAGCTTGATCACGACCGTCACGGCTGATACCACGATGTTTTCCTTGTTACAGCTCCCGCTTGTGTGCATCTTTCTCGGCTTCCCATCGTCGTCCACAGCAGTCCACAACACCACGGATTGCTACACTGTCATCTCGACATCTGCAAGTCATCTACGGGTGCCGTTTCTACCGCCAGCGACATGGGCAAGCTACCAACAGTTCCACACAGTCACGGGTCCTGGAGCGGATATGACGTCAACGGGCTACGCAGTGACGCCCCTTCTTCCTGCGTACAAAACCCCGGCGCTTGCCGCCGGCGCGTCAGTGGGCACGGGAGCTTGATCACGACCGTCACGGCTGATACCACGATGTTTTCCTTGTTACAGCTCCCGCTTGTGTGCATCTTTCTCGGCTTCCCATCGTCGTCCACAGCAGTCCACAACACCACGGATTGCTACACTGTCATCTCGACATCTGCAAGTCATCTACGGGTGCCGTTTCTACCGCCAGCGACATGGGCAAGCTACCAACAGTTCCACACAGTCACGGGTCCTGGAGCGGATATGACGTCAACGGGCTACGCAGTGACGCCCCCTTCTTCCTGCGTACAAAACCCCGGCGCTTGCCGCCGGCGCGTCAGTGGGCACGGGAGCTTGATCACGACCGTCACGGCTGATACCACGATGTTTTCCTTGTTACAGCTCCCGCTTGTGTGCATCTTTCTCGGCTTCCCATCGTCGTCCACAGCAGTCCACAACACCACGGATTGCTACACTGTCATCTCGACATCTGCAAGTCATCTACGGGTGCCGTTTCTACCGCCAGCGACATGGGCAAGCTACCAACAGTTCCACACAGTCACGGGTCCTGGAGCGGATATGACGTCAACGGGCTACGCAGTGACGCCCCCTTCTTCCTGCGTACAAAACCCCGGCGCTTGCCGCCGGCGCGTCAGTGGGCACGGGAGCTTGATCACGACCGTCACGGCTGATACCACGATGTTTTCCTTGTTACAGCTCCCGCTTGTGTGCATCTTTCTCGGCTTCCCATCGTCGTCCACAGCAGTCCACAACACCACGGATTGCTACACTGTCATCTCGACATCTGCAAGTCATCTACGGGTGCCGTTTCTACCGCCAGCGACATGGGCAAGCTACCAACAGTTCCACACAGTCACGGGTCCTGGAGCGGATATGACGTCAACGGGCTACGCAGTGACGCCCCCTTCTTCCTGCGTACAAAACCCCGGCGCTTGCCGCCGGCGCGTCAGTGGGCACGGGAGCTTGATCACGACCGTCACGGCTGATACCACGATGTTTTCCTTGTTACAGCTCCCGCTTGTGTGCATCTTTCTCGGCTTCCCATCGTCGTCCACAGCAGTCCACAACACCACGGATTGCTACACTGTCATCTCGACATCTGCAAGTCATCTACGGGTGCCGTTTCTACCGCCAGCGACATGGGCAAGCTACCAACAGTTCCACACAGTCACGGGTCCTGGAGCGGATATGACGTCAACGGGCTACGCAGTGACGCCCCCTTCTTCCTGCGTACAAAACCCCGGCGCTTGCCGCCGGCGCGTCAGTGGGCACGGGAGCTTGATCACGACCGTCACGGCTGATACCACGATGTTTTCCTTGTTACAGGTTTGTAAACGCTATTCTTTACATTCTAAGAGGTCTAACAACCTGTACCTTGTAGTGCTCCCGTGCCCAAGGGTGCTTTATTACATGGCGTGCGAGTGCGCCAGAGTTATTTTGTCTTTGTTAATGCAATCTGGTGATGTTGAGTCTAACCCTGGCCCGAAGACTGTGCCGGACACTGTCCCGGAGTCTCAGTTGGATAAAATGTGGGCGGTACTAGTGAAAATTGAGGACAATTCCAAGAGACTTGGGGAAGGTCAGATGTCAATCAAGTCAGATATTAGAACTCTTCTTGATAAACAAACCCAGTTGGAAAACTCCTTATCAACCATCAACACTAAGATTGCCGGAATTGAGAACGAGCTTCAGTCACTTTCCGAAACTAAAGCCGAAGTGTGTAGCATTCGCGGTGCTCTTGCCGATCAGGCAACAGTAACAGCCTCGCTCCTCACTCGGAGTGACGATCTAGAAAACCGTTCCCGTCGTTGTAACTTGCTTTTCCGAGGTATTCCCGACACGCGCGGTGAGTCATGGTCATCGTCGGAACATAAAGTTCTAGAATTCACAGAAGAAAAGTTTGGCATATCTTTAGCGAGTTCTGATATCGAACGTGCTCATAGAATTGGCAAGTTTCAAGAAGGAAAAACCGACCAATCATAACTTGTTTTGCGTCATTTAAAACCAAAAGCGAAATACTACAGAGCAGTTTTCGGCTGAAGGGTAGCTCGTTTTCACTATCGGAAGACTTCTGCGAAAATACTCGTGCTGCACGCCATAACCTCGTCACTTTTGCTAAACGTCAATCTTTGCCTTTTAAACTTCGATTAAACAAACTTCACATTGGCCCTAAGACTTTCATTTACGATGCCCAGTCAGACAGTGTAATAGAGCTCATGAGATAGGGGAACGTGGGGAGTGTTCCTACTGATACGGCTAAATCACAGAGTGTCATAAGTGTTCTTTACGCAAACGCACGTAGCGTATTACCTAAGCGTGATGATTTGTCTTCACTGATAAGTTCATGTGATGCTGATGTTGTCTTGCTGTCAGAAACGTGGCTCAATCCTGACATTGATGATAATGAAATATTACCGGATCATCCTAACTTCAACATCTACCGGTGTGACAGAGCGGATCGTCGAGGAGGAGGGGTTCTTATCGCTGTTAACAAAACTATTCCATGTCATATCGTGTCGATCCAAAGTGTCCTTGAGATAGTATGGGTTTCCATAAAATGTTGCTACGGCTCTATTTTGATCGGTGTTTGCTACCGTCCACCCAACGCCTCACGTGACTTTTGTGATTGCCTTCGTGATGATTTGTCTTTTCTGGCAGCACATAGTAAAACAACTTTTCTTTTTGGTGATTTTAACCTTCCGGGTATCGAATGGAATACGCTGACGCCAACCAGCTCTGGCGAAACGAATGTAAGCCGAGATTTTATTGACTTGTGCCTTTCCTTTAATCTCTCCCAAGTAGTATCTTTTCCTACACGAGTCACCGACAGCAGTTCCAATGTGCTTGATTTAGTCCTTACTGCTGATCCTCATCTAGTTAAGTCATTGTCTCCTATAGATGGCATTAGTGACCACAAAGCGCTACACTGTTTTATTGATATTAAGCCACAGAAGTCAGTGTTTTTTCCTAAAAAAATTCGTTTGTATCACAGGGGTAACTACGACATGATTAACCGCCAGCTCTCGGATTACTTCGTCTCTTTTAACGAGAACTTTGATAACTACAATGCCAATGAAAATTGGAATTTCTATAAGGCCAAATTACTCGAGCTTGTCGAACGTTATGTGCCATGTACAAACGTCCGATCGAATGCATCTAAGCCATGGTTTACTAATTTTCTTCGCCGACTTTCAAACAAAAAGAAAAGACTGTTTAGGAATGCTAAACGACTAAATACACCGGAGACCTGGCTTAAGCATGCCACTTGCTCGTCTGAATACAAGTGTTTGTTGCGTGAGCGTAAGCACACATTCTTCCACTACACCCTACCGTCTATGTTACTAAACAACCCTCGTCAGTTTTGGAGCATTGTTAATGGTAAACCATCCCTAGACATTAACCTTGTGAGTAGTTCTGGTGATGAAATATTGAATAGTGATTGTGCCAATATTCTTAACACTGTATTTTCCGATGCTTTCACTGTATCTACACCCATCGTTCAGACCCCCTCGTTCCAACAACAAATGTTTTCCCAATGGATCCTATTTTTATAAACTTTGACGGTATAGTAAGCATTATAGAATCCCTTAAAATGTCCTCTTCATGTGGTATAGATGATATCAACACCAAACTTCTAACCAACACCAAAATCTCATCAGCACTTTTCCTTACTAAAATTTTTCAGCAGTCTCTGGAGACTGGTGTGGTACCCTCCGATTGGAAAATTGGAAAGGTCATTCCAGTCCACAAATCTGGAAGTAAAACGTCTCCACTCAACTACAGACCAATCTCACTTACCTGCATTTCCTGCAAAATTCTCGAGCACATCATCTACAAGCATCTTATCAGTTTCCTGGATTCTTGCGATTACTTCAACCACGCACAGCACGGCTTCCGCAAGCAACTTTCATGTGAGACCCAGCTGCTGTTTCTTACTAACGACCTTTTTCAAAATCTCGACTCCGGTTTTCCTACTAATGCTGTCTTCCTTGATTTCGCCAAGGCTTTCGACAAGGTCCCTCACAATCGCCTTCTGTTCAAACTCTCTTCCTTAA
>JAZHYW010016224.1:0-23479 GCA_037355805.1 Ixodes ricinus
GATTGGGAACAGTTGACGACACGATGTTGCGATTTTCGCGTCTGGTAATTATTCATACAACGTTGCTGGCGCGAACATGTCTGTACGCTGCAGTTGCAACATTTCAGAATTATGCCGCCCATCAAACGTTACATATTCAACACTTTTTTCCTGATCTCCAGCAATGGTTTCCTTCAGTGCGTTAAGGAGTTCGAAACCGTAGCCTAACGCTGTGCCTGTCATGCTGATCAATGTTGTGTCAGAAACAAATGGGAGACGGCGACTATACAATGTTGCGATTTTCGCGTCTGCAATGGCGTACTGATATAACGTTGCTTAAGTGCTGGCGGTGACGCAGCCAGTTTGCGCAACACATTTAAATGATGCCGCCTAGCAAACGCTTGTACTTTCAAATATTTCTCCGATCTTTAGCGCACACGGTTTTTTAGGCAGCATAATCTCCTGAACAGTGGTAGCCTAACGCTGTGCCTTTGTCGCAGATCTGAATACGGCACGCAGCCAGAGATTGCGCAGCTGATCACAATGTTGCGATTTTCGCGCCTGTACTATTAATTAATACAATGTTGCAGCAATACGTCGCGCGCCAGCGCAGCAACATTTCAACGCGCCGCCTAGCAAACGTTGTACCTTCAACATTTTTCCGACTTTTAGACACGGTTTCCTAGGCATGGAA
Organism: Ixodes ricinus; assembly: GCA_037355805.1. Lineage (NCBI taxonomy): Eukaryota > Metazoa > Arthropoda > Arachnida > Ixodida > Ixodidae > Ixodes > Ixodes ricinus. The sequence goes on from JAZHYW010016224.1 coordinate 674, forward strand.
TTCGAAACAGTAGCCTAACGCCAGGCCTTCTCGTGCCATCAATGCTTCTTTGTGCCAGAAACAGATTGAACAGCTGACTGCCAATGTCGGTTTTCGCGTCTGTACCACTGTTACACCGTTGCTTAAGCAACATGCTCGGGGATGCTGCAGTTGCGCAACATTTAAATTATGCCGCTCAGCAAACGCTGTTCCTCCAACATTTTCCCGCATTTTAATACAGTTCCCCACAGGCAGCATGGCGTTCGAAACAGTAGCGTAACGTTATGTAAGTCGATTGCCAATCATTGTTGTGTCAGAAACATATTGGGGATTGTTGCGCGATGTTTCTTCTTTTGTTTTTTGCGGGGTAGGTTTTTTTGTGTCCAGTGTCCATCAGCAATATGCAATGAACGTTATCTTCAGAAAACTAGGGACATAGAACGGACTAAATCATCCGATACCGACTTTATACATAGCTTACATGTGACGTCATTCGCTGCTATGCTAGTAGTTTATGCGCTGCGACCATTCGCTTTGCCGTGTTAGTTTCACAGCGCGTAAGTCGTCGTTCGAAGAAAACAGTGAGCAAAATTACCGTCAGTACTTAGCATTGCCGAAACTTGCAAGCTATGTATTCGGCATGTCACACAGAGCACAGAAATGACTCTGTATATACTTAAAAAAAAAACCTATAAGTTCAAAAACATTTTTGATCCGCAGGATAACCTCTAATTTATTGCGAGGTGGTTTGGAAATGAAAAACTACTAACCTACGCTTTAAAAAAGTCAATATTAATTTAATTATTCTCAATCAATATTGTTGCATACATGCTCCACAGAGAAGTACCAGTGGGACGACGGGGAATTCTTCAAACACTGGAAAAATGGTGCCTTCGAACGGCATCAGTCATTGATTCACGAGCAGAAGAACGTGTTCTTCAATGTGAGCGCGCCAGGGTGTCCTACCCGGAAAGGGCCGGCTGGGGCCGCTGTTGGACCCGCTCTTCTTCAGCCGCCGCTCTTCACTCAAGGACGGGCCGGATTCATTCAACTACGGTAGCCTTGGCCAGGTAATGGCATAATCGCACCAGATATGAACACAAAAAGGCCGAACAGCCGCAAGGTGTACCGCGAGTAGGTTCTTCTGCTTCTTGTGCAGAAGGTACAGTGACGTCAAAGCACCGGACGCTGCTTGGCACGTTATGCTGGGGAGACGCAATGACAACAGTCGGTGACAGGTTAAGAACAAAATGAAAGCTCCTCCCACCTCTTTTTTACTTTAGCAGATCGAACGCACGAGAGGACGTCGCCTCCTCACTACCGTTCCTTCTGCTATAGCGAAAAAAGTGGGAGGAGCTCTCCACTTTAACCTTAACCTGCCATCAACTATAGTTGCCTTTGCCTCAACCCATCGTTTCCTTTCAAACATGGCAAGCACGGATGTCGTATGCTCCTTGCGCAGTCACAGAAGCTCCGGAAGTCTTTCTTTGGAGGGGGGGGGGGGGGGGGGCTTGACCTCCCAAAGTCCTCAAGGTTAGGTTGGTTCCAAGTTGAGATTAATTGCCATATTTTGTTGAAAACTTATTAATGCAACGCGTTCACATATTCACGCACAAATACATGGAAAACAAAGTAAAACAATGGTTCTGTAATATAAAAGTGAAAATCTTGACACTGACAACTCATTCAATGGTTCGATAACCACTAAAATCAGGCGCACCATGTGTTCTTTTTAGTTTTTTTTTATTTCCTTTAAAAGTTATTACATATTGACCGCGGCTGTGCCTATGCCTAATTGGCTTTGTTTGAAAATGAAAACGTCCCTTCATTTAGGGAATTTCGGAAAACGACGATGTATTAACGCAGACGTAGACAAACAAGTTTTAAAAGTGACTGGAATACAATGTCAAATGTGGCATTGCATGGCCATATTATTTTAGGTCAACAACGGTTTGGGGTAGAACTCATTGCGACTGTAAAGCGTTAAGGAAGAACACATAACGGACGGATCAGGACATAACTATCTCCAATTATGTGAACTTGGTTGTATGCCGTTCCTGACCTCATATTCTAAACCTTAAATAATGACCTAACTTACCAAAACGATCGCACTTAGTTTAGTTAATGTGTGGCATAGATAATTAAAAATAATCTATCCAAGGAAAAACACACTGATGCGTTTCGATACATCATTCTTCATAGAAGTTTCGTTCATTCAACAGAGAGGATACATATACTGTGCAACAAGAAAACTGTTTCATTAAAAAAAAAACATTACAATGCCAGATTAAGCTCGCATCAAACAGAAGAAAAGGATCAACGCAAACGCGTACAGATGAAAATTTCACGGAAGGCCACCCTAGGCATCCCGCCATATATAGAGGCCCTAATAATTCAGCACTGTCACAAAAAAAAAAAGAAACGTAATGACCAGAAGGTTACACAAGAGCTCTATTGGTAAGCGAATTAAATATATACCACGAAACGCAACACAAAATAAATCATAAATGGAAAGTTTCAACAAGGTGTGTTGTCTCCTATAAAGCCAAATACGTAGTAACTGCGTGCATCTAGTACTCAGTACGAATCAACCCTACAAATGATAAACTTTATCACGCGTGTATATTTAATAATTGTTAACACGTATATGCGAGGCAACAAACACACATTCAACATATTCAGGTTGAGGAAAGAGGCAAATACATACACTGCCAGATGATGCAGAGTGTCGGTGAACGGCCGCTCAGTAGGCTGCGCGCGTTTGAGCGATATCGAAGGGCAGTGGTCGGTAGAGTCAAATTACAAACATGGAACTTCTCGTTTCGAACACCCAGAGGGAAAAAGGAACTATCCATCTAACATAAGTCCAACGTAGCGAAGCGTTCGGCTGTTTTGGCGATAAATCCAATCTTGACGTTGTTAAGACACAGCTTTCCAGTTCTTTGTCGGTGGCCATGCAGAAGAAGGAGATGCGTGAGGCGGGTCTGCGTCATGCGATTCCGTTGGTAAGTTTTTACTCGCCTCAGCGCACTGAAAGAACGCTCCCCTGATTCCGCCTATGCTATCTCCGTTAGTCATAGCTGCACAAGCCTGACAACCTGGTCCAAGAGATTCAGAACAGTTCAAAACTGCGCCTTCAGTGCTTCCGCCTCATCATCGACCTCGGTCACCTCTATACCAGAAAGAACAGTTGGGAGGGGTACAAGTTGTGCATTTAGCCTTTTTAAATCAAAGTTCCTGCCATCGACGCCAAGCGCTTCTTTAACATTTCCGCATTGAATCGCTGTCCACGTGCACCGCTGACAAGCGTGCATTCGAGCTTTACCAGCGGCTCCATGCATGCAGGTTGATCGAACCGGCTTTTTATTTCAGACGTTACGCAGTCAACTGTTGCAAAAAAAAAACTCCTTTCCAAAGTTTGCCATTGCATCCAGCACCACTGGGGAAGTGGGCGTTCACGTCTGCTCAAATATTGTCGGCGGCTTTACAGTTCTGGTGGTTGTGGTCTCCCTCTGTTTAAGGGAAAGCTTCACGAAGGCATTCTTGGTTTCGGCCTAAGCTTTATCAAAACACTTATCTGTTCTCAAATTCATCATAGTTTGATGTAGAGCTTCAGCCGCTTGCATCGTTCCGGTCGCACTGTATTTAGGACTCTGAAGAACCCTGGCAAGTTGTTCACATGAGCCAGAGTTCCTTTGACATGTTCAGTCTGAAAAGTGTTTCAAACTTGTTGAGCAGTTTCTCGTACCCTCTCATGATTGCTCTTCGACCATCTCCAATAAATGCTGGCGTTGCAAAAGATCGTGGATCGTAGCTTGAACCCTCTCGTAGTTCTGCAGAAATCGTTTTATGGACTTCACTTGCACTGTTCACCTCGTTGGACAAAGTGGCAGAAGACTTATTGCCTTCACGGACCTTTCCTGTGACGTGTCTACGCATGGGGGGAGGACTATTCCTATGCATGTGTTATTCCTTTTTGGGGACGTTAGGATGATGTCGGACACGTCATTTAGAGTACTTAACGCTTCTGCGACTACTCTGCTACTTCTGCGAACCTCCTGCAGAGCCAAAATTGAGAAATGGCTGGCACAATGCACGTAAACAGACTTCAACTGAATGTCGCTAATCTTCTGAACACTAGAGAAGCGCCCAGACATGTTTGCTGCACCATCGAAGCAGCGTCCCTCGCAAGCTACTGAAGTCCAGCACTAGACGAACGAGCATATCCTTGACTTCTATGAACAGCGTGTTAGCCTTAGAGTCTGGAGGGCTATAAACCCCAATAAACTCTTCCTCGATCTCCAGCAACACGTTTTCGACCCAACGCAACCATAGACTAAACTGCTCGTCTCCGGCAACATCAGTTGCCCCGTCGGCGATGATTCCAATAAAAGGGCTCCTTTTCACCTTTTCTACAGTGTCGCGTTGTAGTGTGGGAGCCATAATTTTGATTATTTCATTTTGGTTGTCAATACTCACTACTTGTGTCGTCGAGTTAGTGAGGTCTTATGAGCAGGCACATCCTAGGAGCGTTCCTCTAATAAATCAACTAGGCAATTGCCGTCCTGTAGAGTGTGCCCAAGCACAGCCTGACCTGTGCGGCAGAGGTACCGAATATAACTCACAATGACGCGAAGAGCGTCCCTGGACTCTTAGTGCTGCTTCATAGAATTCCTTGTGCTCAACAACACGTGCCCCTTTTGTTTTGCCTAGTTGGTACTGCACGGCGTCGAGATAATACGTACTCTTTTCATGCCAGAGAAACTTCTCAAGCGCGTTCTTCCAGTTTGAAAACCCACTCTGTAGAAAGCTGAGCTCTAAGCCTGGGATAGTGACCCCTCTTTCCTTAAACGCAATACTGCATTCGTGACAAAGCACGACATCGCGATCAGTGACGTAGTGGAGCCAATTAAACATTTGAAACCACGCATGCTGGCGGGACCTGTTACTTTTTGCTCTTTTTGAGCAGGTAGCTTTTTGCTGGCACAAATTCGCCGGAGGCTGCAGTATCTTTCCAATGATGACGTTGCTCATCCGGCAAACATGATGTTGAAGGAGCCTCCAAGCGTTCAAGATCATCAGAAGCATCAGTGAAGACAGGGCTAGGAGAATGTCTGTCGCTGTTTTGTGTATTTATAAGCAAGAAACAATTTGACCAAATATGAATAAGCGATTCGTGCTACAGGCACACGCGTCAGTCAGACGTCGTTTAAAAGAGAGCACATAACAGTCTGATGTTGTGTGATCATAATTATCTTGAATTTGAAAATCCACTATTTTTTCAAAAATATTGCGGAACAAAGGGAGATTCTACAATACAACATCCAAAGAAGTGATCAACCTGTGCGACATAATTCGCAGAATACTCTTTTAGCGCATTCCTCAGCTCGTCGCCGCATTTTCGTCAAAGTGCAAGCACCTTGAGCCTTACCGACGGTTCTCTTCTTTGAGCACGCACTGGATAGGGCTGGGCAAGTATTTGTAGTCCTGCAGTTGATATCGGGAGCTTTTCGCTTTTTAATGAGGCACTTTTTTATAGTGGTCCGAAATGTTCCGAAAAAGTACTAAACAATTAGTCTAACTTCACGTAATAAAAAACAATAAATGTTTTGAAATGAAGTATCATATCAAAAGCTGAAAATACTACATTCCCAACTTCTTTTCTGAAAACCCGGATATGCTATTGATGCAGTAGGAGAGCGCGGGTTAATACAGGCTGGCGGAAATTATTGGCCACACATATTTCTCGATTATCAAACTAGATATTGCCGCCTGTCCAGCATAGTTTCTCATCAAAGGACAACCTCTAGATACACACAAGTCACTAGATCTCTGAAAAAAAAAAAGAATCCATGTTAATTTCATAATTGGGTTCTAATGTTTTGACTTGAGAGATTTTAAAGTGAAATAACTTTAAAAATATACTCTTCATCAGCATAACATACTACTCGCATATTCGTTGGCATAATGGAGTTGCGCGATGGCCGTTTTGGCCCGTGGCTTTTCTCGTGCGTGTAATAAGTGCGTATCTGTTAAACACGTGAGGGTGTAACGCCAGCCACCCACACCATGGTAATATGATGGAAGAGATAATAGAAAGTTTTAGCAGACCGTTCCGATAACACTATAACTATAACCGATACCCCTGCGGCCCTTTTCCTCGTCGTTGTCGGGTGTCAATCTCAGAGCGGAAAAAGGGTCGGCTAAAACTCCCCAATGTTACTTTAACAGCTGAAGTCAGGGGGATGGCATCACGTGATTTTTTTGAAGCCTAGTCATAAAAAAAAGTCGGCCCGGAAGTGCGCCGGTTGGCGGTATACTATAAAATTCTACCTCGTTCGGTGGGATTTACGAGTTACGGAGCTGTCGAAACTGACGGTCGGAATTAAGACGGCGAGTTGGTCCTGTCGGTCCTGTCTGCATCTATTCTTGTATCCCTGTTGTTTTGGCGTTTAACTTTAAGCATGACGGACGGAGCCGACCGAGGAGCGACGCCGGCGATGCCCGAGATCGTCGAGATGCGGAGTCTGCGAACCACCGAAGCGTGAAATCCGCGTGACGCAGAGCACCGCTTGAGCAACAATTTTGACGACGGAGAACGACATCAAAGGTCTCTATCGAAGAGTCACCTTGCAAAGTGTTTGCGATCGCGGCGGTCGCGCTTGATTTTGTGGACGCATCGTCTGCTGGAGTTTCCTAACCGCGATGGGATTGTGTAGTGTAGAATATTGCAGTAATCGGTCCGAGCCGTCGAAGAAGTCGCGCACTGGTGTTTCGTTTCATCGGTGAGTGCGTACACCCTTTGCTGATGAAACTTCAAAATTAATATATATCGCTTCCGAATATGCTCCCAGTTTCCCGAGACGTCGTGTGTCGCAACCGATGGGTGAGGCACTGAACAGGGAAGTGGTTGGACCCCGTCAAAGAATAGCGTGGTGTGCTCGGCGCACTTCCAGTCCGAGGATTTCGAGCGGAGCCTCACCGATTACCGTGTCTTCTGTCAACCTTGTAATTATTTTGTCTGTCTGAAAGGGGCACCGTAACTATTTCAAAAGTCAATGTTGCGTTGCAAATCAAGCTATGTTGTAAATAAGTGTTGCGTATATTGTTTTAACTTTCGAAGTGGTTCTAATGTAAATAAAAGGTGAATTAAAACACTACGAGACAAGTGGATCTAAGCTTTACTCGCGGTGACAAAAGGAAGCTGCCTCAACAAGGTAAGTTGATATCCCACGAGCGCAGCAGGAGGGGTATAAAGTTCATGATTCGTTTTCATTTCTATGTTGGATCTTCCGAATTTTCGGGCGGACGCCTCGCATCGCTAAATCATTTCTCGTTGCCCAAGACATCGCAATGACGACGCCTGCTGCTCTCGTGCGCTTTCGCAGAAGAAAGGTTCTCCTTTATTTGTAAACAGCTCGGAAGAGAAAACTAAAGCGGACGGAAGGACCGCTGCCCAGGGCCGGCTTGCTCGAATGCAGCGTCTCAGCTGAGACGGACTTAAGAAAGAACTGTCAAGGTTGGAGCGCGCGAGCGCGTGAGACGCGATTTAAGATTGATCGCTACCTTTGACAGTGCTTTCTTGAGACAGTCTCTGCTGAGACGCTGCTTCGAGCGAGCCGCTCTACTTGCACGACGAAGCCTTCTAGAGATTCGCCAACGACGTAGGTGCACCGCGAAGAACTGCTCTAGTTCTGAAATTTTACAGTTCAAGCTCTATCCGTAGCGTCGAGAAATACAAGGCAAAACAACGACAAATAGACGCAACAAATCCGACACCCACACGCCTCCGCGCTCACTGCCTATTCCGTAAATACAAGGCAAAAGAAAGCCAAGCAGACGCTACAAATCCGACACCCACCGCCTCCGCGCTCACTGCCTACTGCGTAAATTGAACATACTACAGCTCACCATAATAGCGCCTCTACTAAAACCCACCAGAAAAAGTCACGTGCCGGGACCGACTCGTCCCGAGATGCATACCGTTTCCGGAAAAAATGTGAGGAGGGTAGGGGGAGAGGCGGCTTCAGAAGAAGTTGCCTTGCGGAGGCTAGGCTCGTGACGTCATGCCATCCCCCTGGCTGAAGTAGAGACTGTAGCAGCAGATAACGCGCGACGGTGTGTAAACGCGGTTCTTCAGACTTCCTAGCTTTTCAATGTAACCGATAACCTATTTCAACTTCTCTCCTAGAGCTAGCGCTATACTTCGTTTCAGCTTGGGTCCAGACGCAGCCGATGCTACGAGCGCGAGCGTGTGGCCCTGAACAGTGCTTGCATTGCACGAGCGCGCGTGCTTGGCAGGGACGCTGAAAGCCCGGAGCTCGCGCTTGTAGCATCGCCTGCGTCTGGACCCAAGCTGAAACGAAGTATAGTACTGAAAGTAAAAAAAAAAAGGATAATTTTCAGCTTCGCCTAGACTGCTTTACAATTTCTTTTTTAATTACGCATAATTAGGATTCCCGTCTGTACCATTGCCCAGGCAGATTCATCTGACAGTAATATTGGTAAATAAAATTAAAATAAACACATGTTCTCAGTGACTTTGAGGTGAGACTACCAAGCAAATTTTGAGCGTCTGTTCTTCTAGTTAATAAAATAGTAATTTTTTTTGCATGTGCAGTGCCTTCCTTCAGAAAGGAAACTAGCTAGTGTAAGATGCGTCCACCAGTGCATGTAAGGTTAAGTTTACATGTTATTAATTTGTGGCCGGAAATACCACCGTGGTGTGATATCAGACAGTGTAGTGTTTTGGAAAATACATTGTATGGTATTGCTATATATACAATTTACTCATATAAACTAATATCTTATCGGAAAAATAAGTACTAATATAGACACACACTGATACCAGACTGTTGGCCAATAACTCTGCCAATAATTTGAGGAAAGCTTTATAAAAATTATAGCCACAGAGAGAAAGTAAAAACATAGACCGATGTTTCCCCGCTCTCCCCTACACGCTCATACGTTCATACATGTATAGTTGTAAAAAAAGTGTTCTAATATAGAATTGGACGTCGTTGAGAAAAATGAAACGTAGTGCAATCCAATGTTTCAAGTTGACTGAAAGTACAATCACGTTAGAGGCCAAAATCTACCCTCTGACTTGTGCTTTGCGTTACCGAAAATCATAGTAATAACTATATTCGTGCATGTTCAACTCATTTTTAATATAAAGAAAGAAGCAATCGGGAGAATCTTTCAATATTTAGAATAAATCCTACTTTCAGGATTTCGGCTGGGACTAATATTTCAAGTTTCCAGAACCCTCGGCTTAATTTTACGTCACTGTATCTTTTCGGGTGGTATGCATCGTCAATGAAAAACAAGAAGGACGTTTGGTAATTTTGACCCATATGAACCCAAATGACGCATTGACACATTTTACAAAACCGTTGATTTCAGTAGCTCTCAAAAAGTAAATTCTTTCAAGAAAATTAAATTACGCGTTAGGCGCAAAACACTACTGCATATCGGAGCACACGCAATATATGTGGCACATATTTGGAAGAGTGGTGAGAAAAGACCACTCACCGATTCGTGCTCGCAGAGCTGCGATTAAATGTGGGGAGACCACGAACGGGATGTTGGGATTGAGTGGTTGTCCGATTGGGGCCAGGATCAGGGCAGCTCTCTGGAGAGGAACGTCCAGTCGGAGAGTCGGGTCTCTCGAGTAAAAAGCGTTGTCTATATATATATTTCCTATACAGTCGTATGTTCCGTTCAGAGAATACAGGTCGAAACTCGCGCCGCTCTTATTGAAGGGAAGGTTTTCTCCAAGTCCCTAGGTAGGAAATTCCCATTATGGAGAGGGTAGCCAATGCCAGTAAATGTGGCACTTCCAAATCATCAGGCTCCGCCTCTGTCCCGTCCCACATTGCACACACTCGAACACCACTCGCCGGCAAAGCTGCGACAAAGGCCCGTTGATCACCTTCGTTGACTCGAGAAATGGTGACCTTGGCGAAGATAACTCATACTCCCTCGTCCTCACAAGCCGCCCAGATTATCCGATAGTTCTGGGGGCCTTCTTTCGGTAAGGAACGCGAGCCGTCGGCTTCAGAGTCCTTTAAATAGGCGATTTGAGGTGACATGGTGGCTGCAGTCAGACGCTTCTGAGCGTAAGCTCCTCGGCGCCGTCTACCACTACTCCGTCTCGCCAGCTGCCCGGATTATCCAATACTCCACGGTCTGTCGTTTCGCCAAAGTCAAGACAAGCCGATGCCTTTCTGGTTCTTTTTCCAGGCGGTTAGAAGAAACCCCGCAGCGCTGGTCAAAAGCTCCTCCAGCTCCTCAGCGTAATCTCCTGGGTGACGTCTGCCGCGAGGTGTCCACACCTGCGCTCCATTTAAACATATGCTGTCTCCAAAATATTTGGTTTAAGGGGAGGAAGTGGCCGAGTGGACTAACGCGTCTCAGCTCGGAGCGTGGAGCGAAAGCTTGCGCTGGGAACCTTTTGGGTTCGATCCCCGCCGCCCCCGCCCGTTTCGATCTGGATGAGTTTCGTACCGGCACGCGTTCGTGTGATCACTACTGCGTGATGCACGTTAAAAACCCCAGGTTAGCGGTTGTACTGCACTGGCTAAATTTCTCATCTACAGCTAAGAGACCGATTACCCGTTGAGGCGAATCTCCATCAAGGCTGTATAAAGATACAGAGCAAACCAATTTTTTCTTGAGTATTTGGTTTAGGAGCGCGGTCAATCAGCAAGCATCCGTGAAGGCAAAACTACGGGAGGCTGGAGCGACATGAAACCTTGAGGAGCCGACATACCGGACCATGAGTGAAGACAGCAGTGAAAGACTCATGCTGGTCCCACTTTTGCCCATTGAGGTGGCAGCATTATCTCGACATGTTTATGGCGTGAAAGTTCACGGTAAGGCGGTAGGCGGATGGCCGGATGTTGAATTCTGTCAGTGTTCATATTCAGTGCCATCAAAATAAAGGTCATAGAGAACTTCAAGCGAGCACACCTTAGAATTGCATCCAAAATAGCCCCGATGGGCGTGTCGCAGTGTGACCTGGCTGCAGGATTCGCCTCTTTTAGTACTCATTTAAGGCACATAAAAATGCCGATACATGACTTGTACGTGACGTCAAAGTCGTCCTCCTTGCTGGTAGTGGAAGCCTGCCGTTGATGCAGTGGAAGCTGCACTGACTCATTTACGCTCGCTCGTAACGCTTGTTTCCTGTTTGTAGAATCAGTACAGTAAAGGCTACGCTCCACCATTAGAGAGAATGACCAAATTACGTCAGTGCAAGCTTTTTATATATGTTTTGCATCCTTAGATCAGTCAGGGGCGCTCATCTAGACGAACTTATAGGAGACACATGTTTGCTTGGGGAGCACTCCTATTATTATATCTCATGAAGAGAAAGCTGCAACAGCTTGTCAAAGCTGCGGTCATAAATTGTTCTGTGAGGTAAGCTGGCGGTCTAAACCCGAAAAATGAAATTGTTTGTTCATTCAAATAGATTTTCAACGGTCGCCATCACGTGTAGCCGCCTCTTCATTAGTTATTTTATTCTCCTTTATCCCTATCTCCTCAGCGCGGGTACCATCTAGACTTTCCCGTCTAATCAAGACAGCCGAGCTGCCACCGAACAAATGAGAAACAAAGACACCGAAAACACTGTATGACAGCGGCAACCACATGACTAAAAATAAAAAAGCTCACCTAGAACAAAATAAGCTAAATAAAACTCTGCGTTACAAGACTTGAAAGTATAAAAATAGCGAGGACGAGGACGGGAACACGAAATATTTTATTTAGCAACAACATAGAATGGCACAACGATAATACCACCCCAAAGGTTTAAACGTTCTCAAAGAGGGAAAGGAGATAATTGCTATAAAGGAAAGGGAATTTACTGTAAATATAAAAGTTTAAAAAGCGCTGGTGTCATGACGAGGTATCACTAATCAAGCTAACTCTGATTACTTAGAATTCGATCTTTGTCATTGTCAATGATAAACAAGGTGCAAAAATATTGTTGTTTACATTCCCAAAGTAAAATGTGCTATAAAAATAAAAGTTTAAAAAGCTATAGCGTCACGGCGAGGCGTCAGTAATCTAGTCATCTCTGGTGTTAGGAATTTGACCTCTGTCTTTGTCAATTACATTGACAAAGACAGAGGTCAAACGGAATGGGGTGGATGGTGCATCCATGGGCCGGAAGCACCATCTTCTGGGCTTCTTGCTTCCACACGGGGGAAGCAGCCAAACACTCACCGACGTCGTCTTGTCGGGCTCCATTCATTTCTCTCTCCCCTCCTTCCTCGCTTTAAACCTGTCGTCAGTCAGACTCTTGAGTCCTGCCTGTCATTTTCTTCTGTTCTTGTCCTTTCAAGCAAGCCTCTCCGTCGCCCCGGTGCTTTTTGTGCTTGGCGGAGGCGAGGAGGGCGGTAGGTCAGGATGTCTAGAAGGGTATAAAGAAAACTTGAAACTCATAACTACGCATCAATAAATGCAAAGATCCCGACGTGTCGGGGCCAACTTGGCCCCTTGATCACGGGCGGCTGTTTTTGTCCCGCGGAACGGACTGCCCAGTTTGTTTTAAATCCTTCCTAACCAGACGGATGTCCGGCGAAAATGTTAACATGTACAGATGGGTCATTTCATTTTCATTCTCATTTCATTCATTTCGGCTCATTAGAGACAGGGGTACAGCAGATAGGCCGAAGGGCCATACGAGGTCGCCGGCAAACACCCCAACTAGAAAAAGAAACAAAAACGGGGGGGGGGGGGGCTTGGCAGCTTGGTCCTGCCGACAGCAGGAGCACAAGCACCCCCCCCCCCCCCCCCCGCTCCGCCCACCCGCTTCCGGAGCCCCTGTGCGCAGAGGGAGCAATAAGCTCAAAGGTGGTTCAAGCCCAACAAGAATGCGAATGTAGACGCCGGAACACGGATATATATATATATATATTTTTTTTTACTTCCGGGGTTAATTGTTGCGTTTTGAAGTGTGCGGTCTTGCTTCGATGACGGAGACAGCGCACCGGTGACCGCAGCGGCCGATGAAGTAACGTCATGGCGGTTCCCCAGGCGGCCAAGCAGAATATGTGGGTTGTGGAAATTACGAATAACGGCCAATGGAGGTCAAGCGGGAGGGGGGGGAGGGGAAGGGGGAGGTTAAAGGGGCTGTTCGGTTGTTCCTTGTGGTGGCCGCAGCGGGAAAAAGGAAAGACGCACAGCGGTGGCGCAGCAGGTGGCCAAGGGCGGGGGAGGAATAAAATACCTTTTTGTGGGATCTGTGAGTGACTTTGAGGAGGAAAGTACTGCAAAAGTCACTGCCTCTCAGCCTCCCTTTGTCCATTTGACAGGGTTCCCAAAAAGCGAGCAACGCCCTTCCCATGTAACCATTGCAGGGCGCCGAAAGCTGAAATATTTTCCACTTTGATTGCGGCTTGCGGATCCCTGAATACGTCACCGGTGACGTCATATCACTAAAGAAAATATCCGTGTTTTAAAACCCGCGCACAATTCCTGTTTTTGTTTTTGTTTTTTTAGTGCTTTTTGAGTTAGGTTTTTAGGCGTTGAACGCTGGCGATGTGGGCTAGTCAATGTAACGTTTCAAGTTATGAGACACTAATAGTGCCAAAAAGTTCTATATGTTTACAAAAATCATTCTCCTGGCGGGACAACACTCGAATTTCCTAAAAATAGGATTTTATAGCAAACTATGTGCTTTTTTGTGAAGCCTGTCAAAATATTAGGTCGTGAAGAAAATCAGCAATCAGCGTTAATGTGGCGGTGCAACGATTTTCGGACTTCGACCAATTAACTGCGGAAATTAATCTGTGTTACCAACGGAACGAAGAACAGAAAACAGCTAGTATTTTCGTGAAAGCGCTAGTTTCTATTTAAAAGAAAATGAAACAGATCGAAGGTGAAAGTGCCTCCCAACTCTTCGCCAATCGGGTGACGTACTCAGAGGGATCCTGTACTTTCTCTTGGGCTATCTCTTCAGGGACCCCAGCCGGTTCCTCCGCGATTCTCGACTTTAAAGGTTTAGCATCGTCGAAGGTCGGGGCGAGCGATCGACACAAAAGACTGTTCGCACGGAGCTGACGGCGAGTGTAGCAGCGGAGGGGGACCGGTTTTGTTGACTTCCGTGTATCCCCCAGAAACGCTGCTCACTGCAATTGCCATAACCACCATACGCGGCTGCGGATCGGCAAAAAAAGTGTTCCAATTACTCAACGAAATAGCATATTTTCGGGGCAAGGTGACGCGTTTTTGGTCACTTTGTGCTTGAATAAACAATATAAAAAATACAAACTGCCAATTGTTTCAACATTATAATCGTTCCACTACTCCCTTTAATTCATTATATTGAAATCATTTGTTCGCGTTCTGCCAAATAACGAAAGGATCGATGCAGGCACATGATCTCACAACACCGCCGTATTTTTACACACGATAAAGTCCGTCTGCTATGGTCACCGTCACCATGGCAACAAAGCGTCTTCTTTGCACCAACGAACCCAGAGTCTAAAGCCAGTACCGGCTCACGCCATTTTCCGAATACCGTCCTGCTAAAGCCAACGCGCAATGCTGGCCAAAGCCGGGCGCGGCGGTGCGGTGGTCGACGCTGAGGGCGAGAGGCGGTCACCTGCCGAACCCTTGAGGGTTCCTGCGAGGCTTGGCGGAAGCTCGGTCTTAGATTATGCGAAGCGCGAGTTCATCCGCTTCTTGCGCTGGTATTGCGGTGATGTCAGAATGCCGAGCTCTCATCGGCTCTGATTGGAAGAGTTGTGGGCAAACCTCAATGCTAGCTGCCTTGAGGTATACCCACTAATCTTCCAATACACCAATCAGAGCTCGTTGTTTTGATGTCGTTGCAACCCCTGCGCAAGAAGAAGACAAACTTGCGCTTAACATAATCTATTTTCCCGAGACGAGCAGAGCGTAACGGGATCGTGCTTAGTGCGGGTCTGCTTGGAAGCTTAGATTGGAGTCATATGGCTGGCGTTGCCTCGTTGCTGCGATAAATAGGACAAGCATTATATTTTTCTTTTGGAACGTCGATGTAAAAATGAAGGTTTGCTTTGGAGTCACATCTCACTTAAAATTTGTCTCGCGGCGTAAATATTTCTCTAGGTTGGTTTCGTCCGGGAAAAAATGATTCAGTTCATAAAGTTATTACGCTATATGAACGGAGAGGATCGACCTAGAGTCTATTGCCAGTACTCGCCCTGACTACTTCACTCATGGTATCAACGCAGTTGGTGGTGAGCGCGTTGATGCGTGGCTATGATGTCAGAGGCAGCGAGATCGACGACAGGGGTTGGGTGGAAGACCTGGTGGACGGACTCCACGCGTGAGCAGTATACGACGAGACTCAACTGCCTGCGGACGTCTGCAAGTGAGGTAAGAGGATGTCTGGCTAATGCAGAGATGGCAAAATTACTTTTCGAAAGTAATTAAATTACATTAATGATTACTTTCCTCATAAATACGCAAATGTAAATATATTACATTATATATTACCGCACATTAGCACTGATTACATAACATTACAATTACTTTTTAAATGTTATGAAATTACTTCGAAATTACTTTTAAATTCCTTCAGGCAGTAATTTGTGCCCGTGACAACGGAAGTATTAGAAGCAATGTAGATCTTCTTAAGATAGGACTAAAACAAACAGCTCACTGGTTACGCAGTTCGTTCAACGATGAAGTTGATCGGTTAATTGCTGATGTAATTGCATCCTCCTAATTTTGGAGAAGCCGTCCACTTCGGTTGCTCGAGCCATGGCAGCTCGTTTTTACATGAAGTTGTAACGACGGTTGTGAGATCTTCTAAACTGACCCTTATGTGGCCTTTGCTCTATCGTTCCCGAATCAATTTTGCACAAGGTTGCGCAAATGCCAAAAATTTCACCCTTCTCACTCGAACGCAGTCGAATCGTTTTCTCTCAAGAGCTCTGGTCGAATCGTTCTCGGACATTCTTCTCGATGGGTATTGTTCCATGACACCAGAAGAGCGCGGCGCCCTTGCGGCCCCCTTGCGTTGTCACGCAAGGGGGCCGAATATTTTCTAGGGAGAAACGCTACCAGAGTATGAAAGAGGTGGAGGGCGCCTCCGAAAACGTGTCCTTTCCCGACGAAACCCCAGCTATATCTGCGGCGTTTGCTTTTCCGTGACTTAACTTCCCCGTGAGCCTGCTTTGCTCGCGTTTTGCTGTTTCCAACTATATTCCTTTTCACCCATAAGCTTATAGTGCGGTGGTAGCTACGCCCTCCTCAGACCAGACAACCGCCTCTCTTTCACCACCTGACTTCTCTCTGCGCGTGGGTGTTGGCGGGGCGTAATCAAGCGGCAAAAGATCGACGCAAGACTGCTTCAACGAGTGTGCAGCTTCTACCGCACTGTCAGCTTAGGGGTGAACGGAGCACGAAGCGTACACAAATCACCTTTAACCACGAAGGACAAGGCAACTCACGAGAAATTCTGGATTCCTTAGCAAGATATTTAAGATTATCTCCCGGCTCCTGGTGACAGGTTCTAAAATGTGTTGATCTTCGTTGTGACGTAATCCTCCATAGTGTAGCCTGGAACGGTCCCCGGTTACTTTTCGCCGTGAATCCGTACTGACAAGAGTTTCATGAACCGTGGCTTTCCACCTATGCCTTCACTCGAAACCTTTTCTTCATCCGCTTCGCCTTTCGACCCCGTTTCACTCTCGATTCCCGCGTCACATATTTTGTTTTTAGATGGGCATTGGACAAAAGTAATGACGAAAGTATAGTAATTTGTTTTTCAAAGCTACTGGCTGAAAGGAATTCCTTAAATTACTAAATTACCAGCATTGAAAAGTAATCAATTGCATTACTCATTACAGCAAAAAGCAATTTAATTACAGTAGTTTCATTACAGTAATGTCATTTCTGCCATCTCTGAATGTTGGGACTGTGATCGAAAGGCGACTGAAAGCGCGAACTTGACAATTTCGTGTCCACTTGTTCAATTAAAAGATACTGACACCTAACCTCCCCCTCTCCAAAAAACGAAATTGTCAGACGATTTAGTATGGAGTTAGAAGACTACTACCCAATCAATATTTTGCTACAGAATAACGTATATTTTAATAAAGTCAAAAACGAAACTGCTCGAAACCGAAACCGAAACATGTGCACGGAGGCTCGAAGGAAAGAGTTGCCGGAAGTTACGTGACTCTCGCTCCCTACTTAGTTTTTTCCCTTCCCCCGCTTCTCGGACGACGACAATGAGGACGTTGCTTGAGCCGTTTGTCGCGGAATTGCTTCGCATTTATATCCCTTCCCCTCGCTGTTCTGTGCTTGAAGATCGATTAGCCGGCACGACGAATCACAGCTCCGAAGTAGCGGTCTCCCGTCCGTCGCCACGGCGGTCCGTCGAGCGTCGCCGTCGCTTTGTCCAGCCCGCGCTGCACGTCGCCGATCTGAGAATGACGACGTCCATCTACTCCCTGTGATCTGTGCAACAGCTTTTTTAGATCAACGCATTTGCAGCTTTTTGGAAGACACAAAAAATGCATTTTATATTTTTTCTTTTTTTAATATTGAACGTGTAGCTTAGATGACCCACGAATTTCAATATATTTGGTATGCATCAGTTTGGACGACACGTGACCGTGGAAAAGAGTGAGCGCGCCTAAGACCGGCCAATTCTCAACCTGCGGTTTTTGAGCGGAAATAGTACGAGTTTCGAGCCGCTAATTCTGTTCTATGTAGTTAGGCTCTCATAGGTCATGTTCAAATAAAAAAACATCGGTTTGCTTAAGTACCCTTTCACTGTTCCTTTAAGGGTATTTTCCCTCATCATGAACTAAGATAATTTCGCAGCACAAAGGTGAGTTTCAAAAAATGCACGAGAGTACTGATTTTGTTGGAAGTTTATTACATAAGGCATAATAAAGGTCGTACTGCCCTTAGGTTTCGCCTTGAAACAGATCGCTATTTCTATTAAAATTTATAATTATTACCCTTTGGACTGTTTTGAGCAAGGTTTGATGCAATTTTCAGACTAAAATTAAAAGATGAATGAGAAAAAACATGGGGTCGTACGTACTAGAGCGGTCGTCTATCATAATTTTAAAACTACGACGAGAATAATTAATATAATATTTGCGTGTTCGTGAAAATAATTTTGATAGGACAGTTTTGCTAAATTTATTTTCAGTAAGTTGAATGAGATGGCGACTTCAGCCCCAATTTTCCAAGCAAGGGCGTTGTTGTTGTTTTCCATAGCTTGCACGGAGGGCGGCTAGCGGCACGGGTTGTGTGCCTGACACCGCCGAGATAAAAGATATTGCAAAATGTTTGTGTACAGTCTGGCACATTATTCGGTTCACGTATGTTTTCTGACTTTGTGCTCATCATTCTTTTATCATATGAGCGAATTAAGTCTGACAATACTATACGTAGTCATTTCCAGAAGGTAGAGTGTATATTTGATTTCGCAAATACTACGAAACTCGCAGTCTACTTCAGAAGCGGAAGAGGTAGGCGGCTATTTGCACACTGGCGCCCCCCCCCCCCCTTTCAACTCATGCGAGAAAGAGCGAATATGGTGGAGGAGTTGACTACTACGTTATCGCACTCGATATCTTGATAATCAATTTTTTTTTCCTTCTTAAGTTTTCATTTTCTTACCTTAATTAAGAAACGGAAGCGTAGAAGGGAGAGGGCGGTGGAGGCATGGGTTTTACTTCCAAAGTTGATTTCCCGAAATTACTCTTAATTTGAAAGTGTGCAGACATTTCTCAGATTGGAGTCAAATATTGTAGAATGTAAAACTTCGGTTCAGGATGGTGAAAATACACATCCGGGGAAACGGCGAATCCCGGGAGACCTCGGAGCTAACCCTAAATTACACTACGCGACATGGGGAACTGTGGGACTCTTCCGATGTACTCTTGGCTCGACGCGGACCTTGCGTATATCCTGGAAGCTTCACAAGTCGTTCTCTCTTGTCATTGTGAGTTCAGAACTCACGAAATATAAAACGAACGCGAAGCGGGGTCATGCTTGTTTCATTCTGCCTTCTTTGCGTTCTGAAATCTTAAAATGATAAGCAAACGTCAACTTCGTCTTCGATTTTCCGGCAATCCTTCACGCGCCGCACATCGGGTCTTTATAGTGCACCAAGCCGATAGTAGGGGCGCCACATATTTCCGAAATGGTGTACTGCCCACCAATCACGTCACTGGTGTGTAGATCTCCGCACCCTTGCTCTCCCGACATACACCATAGTTATTTCGATGAAATCCCCTTTGGAAGTGGACACAGATGTACGCATTGTTTATATATATATATATAAAGCTTTATTTAAGGTTTTCATGTACGTTCTGAAGTCAAGCGATCACACAAGAAGTATACGGCATATGCTATAATGTTGTACAGCTACCCTACGCACTAGGTTACTTAGCTCTTTGCCACCCTCATTTTTCGCTTCCAAGTTGTCATCGTTTTTATTATTATTATTTTTGTTATTGTTTTTGATAATTTTATCATTATTAATATTATCAGTATCATTATTTTAATATTTCTATTAATATTTTTTAATATTATTAATAATAATATTATTATTCAATGTTAAAGTTACGCAATATTGGTTACGGAAGAAGGCAGCAAAAGCTTTAAGAAGGTAGCACGTTTGTTTTATATTTGTGGCTTTTCTTTCGCAACTAAGTACAAGCTCTTTGAACATGTGGCTCAGAAGGCTTCATCATATAAGTTTTTGAGATATACGTTTCAATACAAGTTTTACGGTAAGAGCTAAAAAAGCAAAATAGGATGCACTGAAATATTTATGGCATTGGACCTTTTAGTTTACCACAAGTTGCCGCACTTTCGAGAGGTTTTCTTTCCGCAAGCTACACTGCTTTTAAAACGTAACACTTCCATTAGTTGTGATGTTCTAATAACCCCAATAGTAAACAGAAAATACATCAGAGCCCCCGCAACCTACCCTCAATAACCACTGAATAACAAACACCATGCAAGCCGTTAACACAGGGGTGTCTAAAATAGTAGCATATTTGTTAGTTCCGTCGCACACATGCGATAGCCATATGCAGGACACACCCTTTCTTATGAAAGCCATTGCCAATTTCAGGTCCAGTATCAAGGAGCGGGTGTACCCGAAGATTTGTTAGCCGAGATCGCATCACTGAGCGTGGCATACAAAGCTTTCCTAGAGCTTCCCGCGTCCAAGAGGAACGTGGTGCTGCCAGGACTACAGTTCAGCTCAAGCCAGATTTTCTTCGTGGCCCACTGCGCCAAGATGTGCGAGCTGAGTGAGGGCATTGAGCACGACCACCTGTCTTCACACACCAAGTGCAACGTGCCCCTCAGGCACGAAGCAAACTTGCTCATGCCTTCAAGTGCTCCGCCAACTCTCACATGAATGCTGAAAAGAGGTGTTCCGTGTGGTGAACGGCTCGAGGTCCGCCAAATCTTTGATATTGTAATAGTGGAACCAAGATTGAATATATATATTTCACCGGCTTTCGGCAACACCCGGATGACTCGGAATCGGTTACAACGGAATCTTCTCAAATTGACTTACAACTTCGGGTAGGCTACACCACAGTAATATAACTCAAAGCACCTCGGAAGCCCATTGGCCAGTGTTCCGGGTTCGATTTGCCAACCTCACTTCATGACATCCCGTCACGACCAAATACAGTGCTTGCGTTTACTAATATCTGACTTCCCTTAAACTTTAATACTGTAGGTGTTGCACGCACCAATAAGGAAATAATGCTGAGGCACGTTTGCGTTGGTCTCCCGAGGTGCAAGAGTTTGAGCACAGGTAAACACGAGACAGCGGTAGCACATGAAAGAGGACGAAGTATACTGGGCCGATCATCCCGTTCCATCGTCTGATCAATGTCCTAGGTTTCCTACATTAGCCATGAGCCGGGAGGGTCATGCTGTGCCGCTGTGCACAGCGGAGTGGCAGCCAATCCGCCAGCAAGATATTGGTGGCTGGCGTCCGTGCTACTACTCCTCGCTATCTGTGAGGCAGGTCCTTACCGCCGCTGGAGGTCCGTATTTCATTGGGGCTCTCACGAAGATGAATGGGTGCAATGCAAGCGAACGCTGACTTTAGTTTTATGCGGATCGGAGATGCACTACTTCGTAAACGGGGCGATCGAAACCGACACCATATCACTCCACATGGTGTCGGTTTCGATCACTGTCTTATGCATTCACGGTATATTTTGTGCTCCAAAGATAAGTAGAAGATTTTGGTGCCTCGATTATAAGTCAATATTTATAAGACATTTCACAATGCTATATTTGATATATGTGTTGACATTATATTTGTTTGGTTTTAAAAGACTGTGCAATATTTTTTGTCCTGTGAAGTGGAGCTTATTGTTTACCGATCAGTGGTGCTCAAAACTAACAGCATCGAGACAGCTTTTGGCCTTCTGTTGGGTGCTTACATCGTATTCAACATCAAGTACCCGGAGGGAGGAGCACACACTCTTGAGTTTCTTCAAAGGTACTGTCCTGTAATAATTTGCCCAGCATTACCCGCATTTTGGGGTGACGGAATTGTTATCAGTTAAAATAGTTACAAATCTAGATCACACGGGTGCATGTTGAATTCTTCCAAATATGGGATAAATTTGAGCAGAATCGGTCTTTTTTAAATGAAGATGCAGTGGCACACTAAACGTTTTGCCCTACTTTAATCAGAACAATATATGTTCCTGCAAAATAAGGACATTTATTGTATTAGTGTATCATGATTTCTACTGAGTGATCAAATACCAATAAAGCTAAAAAAATGCTCGCTTCTGTTAATGCTTTCTATCTTCAGTAAATCGAAAGTGGTTAAACATGTCGTATGACAATATGTTTGTTGTAACATGACAAGAGATGGATTTTGCTTTATATTGTTGTGCCACTGTTCTGTTTCTGCTCATCATCCTTAAATAGTTGTAGCCTGTTTGATTCCGAACTTTTCTTCACACCTCAGTCGAGCACTTTGCACTCATTTTGGGGGCTGAGAAACATGTATACTACTGGGTCCTCAGACGAATGTCAAATGACAGTTAGCAAATGCCTTTCGGGTGAATGGCGAATCAGCTCATGATTACCACTTTACACATTCCACTCAGTGTGTGTTGCTTAGGTATTTGTCTATTGTCTTCTGCCTAAATGCAATTTAAATTGTTTGACTAATATAGAGTTGGTAGTGGCAGGTTAAAATACCAAGGTAAGCTCCTCCCACTAAAGCCCTCCTCCTTTCCCGGTCTAGCAGAGAGAACGAAGGTGGAACGACGAAGAGGGGCTCGCCTTCTGTCCGGCGTTTGCTCTGTTAAAGGTGTAAAGGGTAGAGAGCTTTTGTGGGAGGAGCTTAACAGCAGTGACATACATAGCGTGTTTCAGGCTAACTTGTGCCAAGAGGTTATATAAAATACTGGAGTATCTTCGACACACTGCATGTCGAACTAACACAGTAATGTTCAGTCTTATTGAGCAAGTCAAGATATATTTTGCGGTCCACCATACTGGCTTATTAACAAAGGTTAATTAGATCACTTCTTAAATATTAGTTTCTGATCAAATCATCCACGTTGTCGGGTGTGGGGAGAAACATCCTATAATGCGGTTTCCATTAAAGTAGCCTTTCTGTGTATTTGTTTTTTGAACTTCAAAAAAGTGCGCAAGGTTCTAAAACAATTCCGCATAACTACCCTGCTGGCGAACTGCGACGTATGTGCACTTCGTAACGTATGGCTTCTCCAAATTTCTCACTTTTTTAAGGTTTAAAAAATGGGACACACAAAGGCTACATTCATGGAAACGACACCA
>JAZHYW010016225.1:0-11524 GCA_037355805.1 Ixodes ricinus
GCGAGTAGCCTATGTAATGATGCACAGAGTCAAAAGAAACACACATAAGAAATCAACAGCACATGCAACAGCTAATATCTATTATGGGGGAACAGGAAATAGGTAACAGTTAAATATCAGCCAGAGAACGCCTAAACGCTTGAACACTTGAGTTGAAAATGTCGATGTCGATGCTGGTTGTACTGAACCTGTTATAAAAATGTTGGATGCGGTTCATGGGACTGGAGAGGTTGATTTTTTGAACTGAGAAAGTGGGATTAACCCTCAAAAGCACTCGCGGTACATATATGCTAATAGCTGATGTAAGGGTCGAACAGTCAATGCAACCATGAACGCATTTATACAAAAAAACTAGATCGCGCTCAAGTCTTCTCGAGCTTAGTGTAGTACAATCACATCGTCGTAAAAGCCTGTTATACTCATAATAAACACTGCGGCCAATATAGCGATCATATACAATACGGAAGAAACGTCTCTGCACGTTTTCGATTTTTGCTTGGTTTGCATTACCAATACAATTCCAAACAACAGAACTAAACTCAAGCTTGCTACGTATTAATGAAAAATACAAAATGAATATGCAAGCTGACGAAGGGAATTCACGTGTTATTCTCGAAATAACACCTAGCGTCCGATAGGCAGCATTTGTGATGTTGGAAACATGTTCATTGAATGACAAAGATGAATCAATATATACTCCTAGATCTCTTGTGCATTCAACCCTACGCAGAGGTAGGTTCTCAAGATAATAACAAAAACTTACAATTTCCAGTTTCTTAGAAAAGGACATAACTACAGTTTTTTTAGGATTTAGTGTTAACAAATTGCGGCAACACCAATGATGCACAGCATTAACATCCTCCAGTATCATTTCACAGTCATAGATGGATGAGACCTGCCTAAACAATTTGATGTCGTCAGCATATTGCAAAATATGTGAATGGCGGACACAAGAACCCAGATCATTTATAAAGACATTGAATAAAATTGGTCCTAGTATGGACCCCTGTGGCACACCCGAAAATGACACATAAGGTTTAGAATGATGTCCCATTATACGAACGAAGTTTTTTCTTTCCATCAGATAGTTCAAAAAAAATTTGCAAAGCTGGTTATTGACTCCATATGTCCCCAATTTATGGACAAGAATTGAATGATTAACCAAGTCAAACGCTTTCGATAGATCAAAGTATACGGCGTCTACCTGCCCACGCTGATTGGTAATCGGCGAAACGAAGTTTAAAAATGATACTAGATTGGTCTCTACAGACCTGCCAGAGAAGAAACCGTGTTGTGAAATGCTAATTTTACGTTTAAAAAATTGTGACAAATGTTCAAACAAAACGATTTCATAAACTTTCGAAAATGCACAAAGCAAGGATACCGGCCTGTAATTCTTTACGTCATCGGTCTTGCCACCTTTGTGAACAGGCACAATGACAGAATTTTTCCAAAGCTCAGGAAAAGTAAAACTTGACAGAGACAAGTTGAAAATATGAGTTAATATCGGCGTAAAAATGGAGGAACAACCTTTAACAATAAAGCTTGGGATGCCATCAAATGCCATTGATATCTTGGGTTTTAGTCTTTTTATCGCAATCTCGATTTCAGCGCTTTGAAAAGACGTTATCGAGAGGTTATCATTAAAATTGCTACTATCATCTGGCGTGCATGGCGTGGCTTGGTTTGAGGAGTAGACAGATTCGAAATAATCAGCGAATGCGTTTGACACACATGCAGGTTCATTCAGCACTTTACCAGATGCGTCACATAGGCTTATCGCAGGAGAGGACGTGGTCATGCGATCATTGACATACCGCCAGAAATACTTGGGGTCGCGGTTTAAGCTGCGTTCAACTGACTCTCGATAAGATTCTTTGTCCCTCTTGATTAACACTTTAGCTAACGCTCGTGATTTGGAAAACTTATTATACCAAAACTGTGTTTGTTTAACCTTATATTTCCTATGGTAGTGCAGTTTTTTTCTAAGCTCGGACCTAAGCTCGTGCGAAAACCAATGAGGATAGCGGGATGAGTGACGACACTTTTTTGGAACAAACATTTCGATGGCGTTCGTAATACAGTTAGTAAGTAACTCAACAGCGCAATTTACATCGGTTGTTTCATATACTGGTGCCCAATCAACGCTATCTAAAAATCTGAAAAGGCCAAGATAATTACCCCTATTAAAAGCGAATGATTCATAGCTTGTATGCTTTGATGTCCTGAAGGAAGCGTTGAAGGAAGCGGAGAAGGGAACGTGCCACTCATCGGGGGGAACAAGGGGCTTAGAGACCGGTACGAGGGTATGAACGTGAAAGTTCACTAAAGCGAGGTCCAGTACGTTTCCCGCCGGGTTCTGAAAACTATTTAACTGATTCAATCCTAGATAGTTCACAGAATAGAGTAGAGTATTCGCCTTAGATGTTACACAACCAGAAGATGAGAAAGGGTGCTCTAAATTCCAGTTTATATCAGGGACATTAAAATCTCCTAGAATAAGAATACGGTATTTGTCGACGTCTAATTGATCACAAAGCAGGTTCATTTGTTCCGAAAATCCGGTGACATCAAGGCTCGGCGGGAAGTAAAACGTGCCAATGAGCAAGTTGGAGTCGGCAAAAGTTATTTCCACCCAGACAGATTCACCGCTAAATTCAAGGTCAAATCTCCGTACCGCCTGCAAATGTTTTTTAACAGCAATAAGTACACCACCCCCGAAGTTCGCCGACATGCCTTCATAATTCCGATCCCTACGAAATACAGTATATGCTGGAGGAAAGTAATCAGATGATGAAAAAGAGCAGTTCAACCATGTTTCGCTTAATGAAATTATGTCGTAATCACTCACAGCAACATTTGTAAAACATGTATTGGCCTTAGTACGTAGTCCACGAACGTTTTGATAGAATACAGAACACTTCATAAAGAAAGAACACTTTTTTTTTTTTTGTTAGGGCGGCACTGCAGCTGGAGTGTCTTCATCAACCCGTAATGGCCCAAAAAATTGTCTGAAGAACGAACCCATGGGCCAAACGTCATCAGTATTGATCTTTTCAAAATCCTCCTCATTTACAGAGATGTGAAACGACGAGTAGCTGTCATGTTTGGCTTTCAATTGAGTACACTTAAATGACTTATCCTCTAAGATGGGAGCAAGCACTGCCTCAACATCACTACACACGGTAGTTGGGTGAAGGCGTGAAACAAAGAGTGCTTTACGCCTTTGCGGCCTTGGAACGGAAGCCAGCTTACTGTTTGTACACGATCCCGAAGAAGGCTTGACCCTCCGCTTTCGTTGAACAAGTGTGAATCCATCAGCATCTGTTGCTGCAGTATCCTCGGTCGTTTGGCGCGATGGTCGATTGATGGTTGAAGCGGTCGGGTAGGACTGCACAGGTTCGTTGCCACGCGTATGTCCGTTCTGGCTTCCTGGTTTATCGCGAGCGCCCTGTAAAGCAGCGATGCTAGTCGAATCTTTGCGGGCGGCATCAGCAAAACTTGCGGCGCCACGGGTTTGTTGGGAAACCAGTGGTGGTGTGACGTCTTGGGTGGTCAAGCGACGCAGCAGTTCCGTGTTCCTTGCGAGATGGATCTGCAAGGACGCGTTATCCGCCCTGACAGACGTAACTTCTTTCACAAGAGCGTCAATCTTTCCACACAAATCCGCGACTAACCTGCTGACACAGCCGCACGCGCCACAGCTTTCAACCGTCGGAACAGTTTGAATTCCAATGTCGCTCAGAGTGGGCGAATCGGTGGCAGAATCTTCAGCACGCACGGCGACATCTTGAGCGCCGTTGCGCCTCGTACAATTTTGACACTTGTACGTACTTGAGCCGTACGCGCCACAGCTTTCAACCGTCGGAACAGTTTGAATTCCAATGTCGCTCAGAGTGGGCGAATCGGTGGCAGAATCTTCAGCACGCACGGCGACATCTTGAGCGCCGTTGCGCCTCGTACAATTTTGACACTTGTACGTACTTGAGCCGTACGCGCCACAGCTTTCAACCGTCGGAACAGTTTGAATTCCAATGTCGCTCAGAGTGGGCGAATCGGTGGCAGAATCTTCAGCACGCACGGCGACATCTTGAGCGCCGTTGCGCCTCGTACAATTTTGACACTTGTACGTACTTGAGCCGTACGCGCCACAGCTTTCAACCGTCGGAACAGTTTGAATTCCAATGTCGCTCAGAGTGGGCGAATCGGTGGCAGAATCTTCAGCACGCACGGCGACATCTTGAGCGCCGTTGCGCCTCGTACAATTTTGACACTTGTACGTACTTGAGCCGTACGCGCCACAGCTTTCAACCGTCGGAACAGTTTGAATTCCAATGTCGCTCAGAGTGGGCGAATCGGTGGCAGAATCTTCAGCACGCACGGCGACATCTTGAGCGCCGTTGCGCCTCGTACAATTTTGACACTTGTACGTACTTGAGCCGTACGCGCCACAGCTTTCAACCGTCGGAACAGTTTGAATTCCAATGTCGCTCAGAGTGGGCGAATCGGTGGCAGAATCTTCAGCACGCACGGCGACATCTTGAGCGCCGTTGCGCCTCGTACAATTTTGACACTTGTACGTACTTGAGCCGTTGACCATGAAGAACTCGTAGTCATCTCCCACCACGCCTATGCACTTGCAGTGGAACCGCGCTTCGCAAGGTCCCGAACAACGCAGATATTGCTGCCTTCCGAAGAAGGGATCGGAGCAGCTGCCGCACACGTCCTTGCTGCCTGGCATGACGATGCCGACGATGTTCCTTGTTTGTTCCTTTGATGTTCCTTGAAACAAAACTGACCACTGGAAAACATGTTTTGTGAAAAACAAGTCAACCGTGAAAGGGTTAAGTAAAATTTGTTAATTACGCTTTTAATATTGGACTTATGACTCGTCTTTAGATTATAGTACTGACGGAAATTAGTGTCTAACGGAAGACAAATTTAAACAGTTTACATAATGGGAATGTATCCTTTTTTAAGGAGTAATCAACAATTTTCACGTACTTTTTTTCTTTTAATAGGAAAAATTCACGCAAAAAAGCCCCGCAAGCCGCGCCCACAGTGATGCCTAGAAGAGTGACGTAGTCGTTTAAGTCATGTCGTAGCTTGTGTCGTCCGCGCACCCACCCAGCACACGCTGCGGAGATAGTGACGACATGATTGAAACGGTACTACGCCACTCTTCCCTGCGACACTGCATGCAAGGCTTGCAGCACTCTTTATGAACACAATTTTTATATATGCTAAAAAAACGTAAACTGATCGAATAATATCTTAAAGGAACAATACCTTCCTTGAATTGTTTTTATGATATGTTTTCTAATAGTATTTGCCGCCAATACTGCAGTTCCAACATGACCTGTAATACCAAAAAATTAAAAAGTTAATAACAAACATTAGTTAATTATCCAACCTACCTTAACGAATCTTCCTGTTTTCAATGCCCGCCGACCCTAATAAATGAATAAGAAAAACAAAATTCGTCTGACTCCCAGCCCCTTTAAAAAAAGTGTTCGAATTAAAAGCAAGCACCGTGTATATGTGCAATACATAATGTCGTCGGAATAATAAAGAAAACTAAATCAAGGGCCATCATCCTCTCCACACAACAAATATTGGCGTACATTTCACCACTATTAATTTCCACCAATTTGAAATAGACATCACAACGTTGAGGGTGGCTTCTTGGAGGTATGTCTCCAACGAGGCACTGAAAATAAATTTGATTTTTCTGCTTTGTAAATTACGTGTTCGGGAACACCGGAACGTGCATCAGTGCGTGAATGCCACGAACTCAAGCACAAACGAAATGTTTGTGCGTGAGTGCGTGCGTGGGCGCGTCCTTGAACGTATGTGTCTGCCTTTTTTAATGCAAGCAGATTAAAAATAAATACGTCATAAAAGGCATTAGGAGCCAATTCGGTTGAATGAGGCTTGTGCGGTATCGGTGCTACGGATTTTCGCAGTCAAGCTTTCGGGGAAAACAGATCTCGAAGAAAACCTTGTTACGCGAAGCGTGGAGAACGCGTCGCTGGATTCGGTTGTGCTTGAAATTGGCTTGAACGGATCGAGGCAAGGAATCTGGCGATTGTCTCGCTCTTTGATGGCTCTTGTTCTTCTTTGCGAGGCAGTTCTCGTTATACTGGCTTCCTCCATCCAATTTTATGCCGAAACGAAGCGTGCACACACACACACACAAAATAAAAGGAAGAACGGGACGGCGGTATCTCCGTTCATATCTCACTTTCTTCTGCACGAACGGGTCTTCAAAGTTACAACCCCGACAAGTGCTCCACGTTTCTTTGATTGGACGACATATTTTCGGTGGACTGTTTTCTCCTAGTCAGCATTTTCAATTCGTCTTGCGCCTCTGAGGACTAGTTTCAAGAGAATTGCGCATGAAAAAATTACAAATGTTAATCCCCCTTCCAAAAAAAAAAAGAAGAAGAAAAAAAGCTGAGGCTGGTTGAGATGTGATAAAGAGTACGCAGCGCTTTGCTATAAAACGCATGATGTTGACACGGTTCGGCACAATAAGATAATTAACATTACCTAATATATTTATCCCCCTAGTATCCTATCTTGATGACTGTGTTTGTTGTGTTTTTTTGTTCTTTTGCCATTAAACAAACAAGGTTTTCACCCACAAATTATTTTTCTGTATGCCTGGAGAACTTTGTTGTCTTATTCTCATCATCATGTTCCTGAAACGACAAATCACCATCTTTCTTAATGTTTACTCTTAGTATTTTCGGTTTAATAATTATGGTTAAATAAAGTCACGAAACTTGTGGTGTTAATTTCGCTCGAACTGGCATGAACCGGGCCAGAGTTATATTAAACATCTCCAGACTGCACAAAAGGGCGTGCCACAATACAATTTCAAAAATATAACTAGGTCGCGGACTGAAAAAAAAAATAGCAAATATGCGATTTAAATAGGCGCTCATCTGAGCTCAGGGGGATCGGTAACCGAGTGGGCTAGCGCACATCAGCTCGGAGCACGTGGAGCGAAAGCTCGCCCTGCAGAACTCAGGGATCCTGGGTTCAATCCCCATCCCGGCCCGTTTCGATGTGGGTGAGCATTGCACCGGCGTGCGGTCGTGTATCACTACTGCGTGGTGCACGTTAAAGACCCCAGGCTAGCGGTTGTACTGCACGGGTTAAATTCCTCATCTACAGCTGGGAGACTCGTCGCCCGTTGAGGCAGACTAAGTTCAGGCTGTATAAACATACAGACAGCCCCCACTTTTCATCTGAGCTCAACGAGCTCAACCAAATTGTTGTTTATTTTACGACTGGAAGGAACCAATGTGAGCAGAGTTCACACAGTTTCGTA
Source organism: Ixodes ricinus (assembly GCA_037355805.1). Classification (NCBI taxonomy): domain Eukaryota; kingdom Metazoa; phylum Arthropoda; class Arachnida; order Ixodida; family Ixodidae; genus Ixodes; species Ixodes ricinus. The sequence goes on from JAZHYW010016225.1 coordinate 7,340, forward strand.
ACTATAGCTTGGTTTAAGAAGTCATTAGTCAATTACTCTGATGCTAGGCCGCGTGTTGGCTGAGTTCATATATTATTAGGTAGTCGTTCGTGACGTCGTTCAGTGCGTCATTGAGGACGTTGGGAAAGTGCAGCAGTTCTCAATTGAAGGGCCACTGACAACCCCGAGACCGATATTTTTTATCGTCTCAAATGCTTCAAAAGCGCGTGGTAACAAAACATCAGAAAAACATCGCAAAACCAAAAAAACAATTTGGCGCGCGAAAGAGTCAGTTAAATTTTGTGACCTCCTCCCCATTTGAGCTTCTCCTCGCTTCTTTTTTTTGGTGACGTAATTGGCAAAGATTGTTGTTTTTTCAAAAACGTTAGGAGGTGTCGCAAGTTGCATATCTGTAATAATTAGTATTGTCATTCATAAAATACTTTTTTTTTTGACGACGACTGGAAAGCATTACAATGCTGATTTCGAAAACTACAATTCACAGACCGGAAGTAGTTAACGATCAACATCGGCCGTCTCTAGCTTTTTCTTTATACTTTCAACATGGGGGCAGCCGGCGGCTGTACTGAGGGTCGTTGAGAAGAGTGCGCTCGACGGGGAAATTGAGGACAGTTCGGGCGAGTTGTTTCTTTCGATGCCGGACACCCTTTTGGATAACCTCTCACGCAGAGGCTTTGCGACAGAGACCCTCACGTCGCTCACCGAGGGGCTGCAACACATCGTTTTCTGCTTTGCCTTTTTTCTTTAAATTCGTTAACCGACTACATATACTTTGTTTCACCTAATGCGCGAGCAAAGGCAAAGCTAGAAGCGCTAGAAGCGCCACCTCAAAGCTGCGTGCGTTGGTGCTTTACTCGAGCGCGCGAGCAGGGCAGAAACAACGAAAAACTCTTGGTCTAGCTTTGGCTTCAACCAGCAGATAAGGTGAAACAAAGTGTAACATTTCTATACTTGAGGGCAACTTTTCTTGGCAATGAAGCCAAAGCTGTGGGGATCAGTGCACTCGCGCATATTGAGCGCTGATCGCAGCTGTGCTCGCAGTGGTTTTCACTTCTTTCAAAATGGCGGGGAAAGTTGCCCCCGGGTATAAGGAAAGAGGCATTGAAAAGTGACGATTCGTCTGCAAGCCAAGAAGGTCTCGCGAAACGCTCTCGCAGTTGGCTGGGTGGCACGTGGGCCTGCCCATGGATAATGTAAAGGAAAGAAACTTTAGTTTGTTTGTTTCTTGATTTCGGACACAGGGTCACAAGGAGAAAGGACAAAGGCGGATAAGCTCTGCCTGACGAGGCCCAGTCCCCTCGAGTACACTGCATCAGCAGTCAATGGAAAAAAACAGAGCTAAACATCTGGCCAAGAAACAGCAGTGCAATATCATCAGTACCATTACCTCTAGGATGAAAATTACACGTCATATTTTACACAGACGCTAAAATAGGCCACAGTCAGAATACTATACACAGTGCATGTAAAGACAAATTGACGTTCAAACTTATTCCGAGCAACATGACAGAAGATACCTTTTTAAATCGTTTTTGAAGCTGCAACGTGAAGCACTATTTGGTATTATTCCCATAACATCCTGGATGTTTGTTTAGGAATTGAGGTCTCATGTATTGCTTAATTTCTGATTTCCATAGGTTGTTCTTAACCGAGGTATCCTATAGGATTTATGCCTTAAATCGCTATTGAGTATCATTTCCAAAGGAATGTCTCAAAAAATGTCGTTTGGTCGTTAGTTATGTTTTTCCGTATGTAAATTGAAAGTTTTAGATGAAACATTTGGTTAACGTTAAGCAAATTGTGCTTTAAAAAGTACAGGCAGTATGGTCCACGAAAGTTAGATTATCTATGCAGCAAATTGCCTTTTTTGCATATTAAAAAAGCCTTTCGAGTTTTGTCTAGTTGTCAACCCCAGACTAATAAACTATAATTAACATAAGAATGCACTAAAAAGTAATACAATTGCAGTTTTAACCAATTTGGAATCAAAATTCTAACTCTGTATAAGGTTCCAATGGATCGAGAGATGTTCATGTAAGAATCTCATTTATATGGGGGGTTCATGATAAGTTTTCTTCAAAAGAACACCTAAAAATTTATAAGTGGAGACTCGTTCGAATACTGTTTTGGAACTTTAAGATAATATTACAGTCATCAAGTTTATTTCGTGGCTTGAAAATTAAATATTGGGTTTTGTTCGCGATTAACTGTAGCTGATTTGATCCCAGCCAGGAACATAGCTCCCTTAACCACATGTTAGTTGCAGTTTCAGGTCCCGCAAATGATCACCAGAAAAAACAAGCTCATATCGTCCGCATATAAAATTATATCTGGAGTTTGTGGATGTTTACAATGTCAGCTAGATAGATAATAAAGAACAATGATCCCAGAATTCGACCCCCAGCGGTAGCCCCAGTGTATTTAGACACACGTATACTGCATTCCATTCGATGAGCTAGCTACAGATTCATGGTTAACCACCTCGGATTCCATAAGGAAGTTCGCGAAACAGGATATCGTGTTTTATTGAATCGAATGCCATTTTAAGTCAAAAAATTACTCGAACGGTGAATTTTCTCGGTGCAAAATTATTTAACACCTGTTCTTTAATATTTACTAGACGCCATTTCCGTAGGTTTGTCCCTCCCCGTGCCGTATTTGTTCCTTGTTAAACGAAAATATGCACGTTGTTCATCAAGCAAATTTACTCATTCGAGTTTTATCACATGTTCAAAGGTACTTGAAAACAGTGGAAGGACAGATGTGGCCTGTAATTGTTAATGTCATCAAGAATGCCACCTTTGTGTAAAATAGCTACTCTGGTGCTTAAATGACACTTCCCGTTCGAAGTCACCCAGAAGGGCAAAGAGTGCACCATTTCACCAAATACGCCATAGATTCAGGCAAACGTTTCATATTCAAGCCTTCTGAAAAAAAAAAAACATTTTTTTTTGCAATCTTCGGGTTACTACTGAATTGTGCAATATATTTTCTCTGCCAAATTCGCAAGTTTTTTAGCTATAGATTTTACAAGGCGATTCATGGAAGCCAATGTTATTCAGCTTGCAGTATTAAAAAAATATATATGTTGGGGTTGTCAGTGGCCCTTTAAGCCTTTCCTTAAACTTTTAATATTCTTGAGAGCTTAAAGGAAGCTGAAGAGGCTCTTGAAAAAAACAAATACAAGTTGTGGTGAATTTTAGTGTAGTTTTATGCCGCGAATCTACTAAATATCCCCGCTCGCTTTCTCTGAAAATGTAACTGAACGCGAGAAAACCCGAAAAACCTCGGACGAGTCGTTGCGTCTCACGAGGAGCATTCGGCCGTCAAGCGCTGATGTATCTCGGCTATGCGCAGCGCGTACAATCGCAAGCTTGCCAGGTATATTCCAGGCACTGACACCAGTCGTGACATCTTTTCTGACCTCTCTGAAAACAGCGGGAGTGCGCGTGCTTATCTTTGATAGGCGTTGAAGAGTGCGCGAGAGCAGAGAGTCCAAAAACTCCTAACTTGACGTCACGCGCGGGGAAGGAACGGTAGTTTGAAGATGATTTCTGCATCCACCACGCATCAAATTGAAAGTAAATATCTCGATATTTGTAACACTGGAGGCGAAATGAAGCCGATTTAAAAGTGTTTCCTTAAATAACAACAAACTTAAATTTTCTTCGTTAATTTTTTTTTTAGTAACGTTTCTTTAATTCGCGCATTAAGGTGTTTGCTTAAGTCTTCTTCCTGGCCATTCGTTTGACTATGCGGAAGCATCAAAGAACCACATGTATTTTCTTCGTGATTTACGAATATCAGTGGTGGTGGCCGAGCATGATAACGCACCTCGGCTCAGAGCACTTGGAGCAAGCACCACGCCTGCAGAAACCAGGGATCTCGGGTTCGACTCCATCCCTGCCCGTTTCGATCTAGACAGGGTGGGAATCAAAATCAAGATGATTTGATTCATGATTTACGTCAGACTAGTTTCACTATGATGATTTATATCAAACTTGTCCCCTCAAAATAATCCAGAAAAAAAAAAACGTTTTTCATTCCCAGTTTTCGTATTATTTCATGCTTTTCGAGTTGAATTTGTGTTGTACTGAAATAAAAAAAATCATAGAGCAAAGAAGATGTACATCAGTGCTTAGCACGAGAAAAAAGCAATGCCCTTTTGAGCAAATAAAAAATTAA
>JAZHYW010016226.1:0-13140 GCA_037355805.1 Ixodes ricinus
TTACGGATTGAATTTCTGCGGATATCCATTGAAAGTATGGTGTGGACATCTCTAGGACATCCGGTATACATCACTGATTTGGATGTTCAGAAAAGGTATTTCCTGTGGACCTCCACGGATGGAAGTTCTGGGGATATTTTTATTTATTTATAAATACTACATACCCAATTTGGAGACATGGTACGAGTGAAAAACCACTTTAAATATACAAAAAAAAACACAGTCCAACAGCCGACAGTGCTTAAAAATGAACAATGGACTCTCATGTAAATACACCTCGAAGCATAAATACAAAGGTCAACCACGCAAATTCATATATTAAAACAAAAAGGTACACAAGAAAGAAACAAAAGAATACGCCCTACATATCACAGTCACAGCTCACAAAAATATTACACACTGAGCAAAGGAAAAAATAACAGGTAGTTGTTTAAGCGATTAACAAAGTCTAGCAAGCTGCAAGAATGAACAATTTCCTCGGGTAACTTGTTCCACTCTATTGACTGTTCGCGGAAAAAAATGAGTAACTTAAAAGCATCTATTCTGGAGCTAAACTCAGGAAGGCTCTCCTATTTCGATTCCTGGAAGGATATTTTGAAACCCAAGTGATATTATGTACAAAGATTTATTCATGTTTACATGACCGGAACTTAGACTGAACATAAACTTCAATCTGTCCACCTTACGTCTATGCTGCAATGTAAGCAAACCTGCCTGCTCATAAAGGTCTGAGACTGAGTCAAGACGACCATAATTATTAAAATAAAACGGAGTGCTCTCTTTTGTACATTTCCAAGTAAGGAAGTATTCTGTGCAGTGTAGGGATCCAATACGACTGCAGCATATTAGAGAGTAGAACGAATAAACGTCTGATAAGCGGTTAGTTTAATATCCACGCTAGCTTGTTTGAGGTTTCGACGCAAGTACCATAGTTTTCGACAGTGCCTTACGGACTGTGTAGTCAACATGAGTATTCCAACGTAAATCGTCACGAATTAGAACTCCAAGGTAGCTTACAGGACGAGACTTCTGAAAGGATATGACTCTCCAATGCGTATTGATAAGTTAGAAGGTTTCTTTTGCAAGTAATGTGCATGTAGACATTTTTTATGGGGTTTAATGACATTTGCCAGGTCGAACACCATGCCTGAATTTTGCGAAGGCAAGTGTTAAGTTGAACTTGGTCATTTACATCAATGACTTCAGTGTACAATATGGCGTCCTCGGCAAACAAGCGTAATTTCACAGGAATGTTGCGAGTAATGTCTTTAATGAAAATCAGGGATAAAAGGGGTCCAAGGACGGAACCTTGCGGAACGCCTGATATTACTGAAGCACATGAAGATCGAGAACCACCAAAGTTCCAATCCGTTGAAAGTCTAATGTGGACATCTTTAGGACATCCGGTACATCTCCGATTTGAATGTACAAAATGGATATCCTGCGTACGTCTATAAATGGAAGTTCGGCGGACATCCGTTGAAAATCTGATTTGGACATCCCTAGGACATCCAGCAAATCTCCGATTTGGAATTACAGAAACGGATGTTCGGTCATACGTTCTATGGACGTCCGCTTGAGGCACCGGATATCTGCACCTTCCACGGACATCCGATGGGATGGGTGCCGCCCTTATCTTGTTTCTCAGGTTGAACACGATCCTTTGTTTGCCTTGAGTCTCTCCCTCGGTCCGGTACCTAGTCTTTGCAGCGTGGCTCTGCCCGCGGCCGTTAGTTTGAGTCTTTCCAGTTGGCTTGTTTTGTGGGACTCTGCCATTTCCTCCCACCATTGTCAATCCTAAGTTGCGTGACCCTCTCCGTCGAGGTTGCTGGAGGTAGCCCCAATGCCAGCTTGTAGGTCTTTCTCATGAGCCCGTTGATCTTCCTTTTCGCTTTTTCGAAGCCCCAGGTACGGAGCTCCATATGTGATCACTGCTGACCACCAAGGCTTGCCCCAGTCTGAGGAGTCCTGCTCCTTGAGTCCGTGCTTGCGGTTGGCCACTCTGAGCTCCATATGTGAGCCTGCTGACCACCAAGGGCATGCCCCAATCTGAGGGAGTCCTGCCTCTGAGTCCGTGCTTCCATTGACCACTCTGAGCTCCATATGTGATCCTGCTGACCACCAAGGCTTGCCCCAGTCTGAGGGAGTCCTGCTCCTTGAGGTCTGTGCTTGCAGTTGGCCACTCTGAGCTCCACATGTGATCCTGCTGACCACCAAGGCTTGCCCCAGTTCCCGAGGGGAGCCTGCTCCGCCGAGTCTGTGCTTTGCGGTTGGCCACTCTGAGCTCCCATATGTGATCCTGCTGACCACTAAGGCTTGCCCCAATCTGAGGGAGTCCTGCTCCTTGAGTCCGTGCTTCCTGCTGGCCACTCTGAGCTCCATGTGTGATCCTGCTGACCACCAAGGCTTGCCCCGTGCCCGAGGGAGTCCTGCTCCTTGAGTCCGTGCTTGCGGTTGGCCACTCTCCTCACTAGGCGCGTAGAACTTCCAAATAAATCTCTCGCCGTCAACATTGCTCTAAATTTTTTTGTTGCGTAAAATTTATTTTTTGAGACGCGTGTCGCAATTAGACTTAATTTTTTTATTTTTATTTTCCTGGGTTTTTTAACAGCGGCTCTTCAATCTTTGCCTGAGCGTCCGTACCGCCGAGCTCACCCTGCGTCATGGGGGAGGGGGGTAATGCCGCTGAACACTCCCCCCCCCCCCGAAATTAAATCCTGGCTACGCCAGTGGTTACTCATAAATTTATGTTGCTGTCCAGGACAACCATATTTAGCGCCAATATTAACAAGATACAGGATAACACGCTGGCAAAGTTTGCAAGCTTTTGATATATAGTATAAATGCGGCGAAAAAAAATTAATAAAATGTAAGTATTTTTTGTGGAATGTGCCATGTTTGCGATTTTTTCTAGAAACTAACAACGTCGATACTTAATGATAAATAGTGTGAGTCAATCCTCCTTATACATAGTTTGCGAGCAGGGCGTACCAACCCGGAGGGGGAGGCAAGGGTGCGTTGACCCCCCCCCAGTTGGGGGGGGGGGGCAAGGCATGCGTTTTGCCCCCCTGAAACAGCCGCCACTGGGCAGGGGCAAACACTGGCCGGCAACGCCCAAGGGATACCAAGGGCACCGCTTCCGGCCGTGGGGGGGGGGGTCTGTTCCCGCACCCCCATTTAAAAAACAAGTTGGTACGCCACTGTTTGTGAGTAAATATTTCTGGATCCGGTGGTTATGGTACATCTTTTGGAAGAGGTGCCCGAAATGCCAACTTCCCTCAATTCGCGAAAAGCGCTTCGCACTGAGGGTGTGCTTCTTATCTTTTTCCGCAAAGACAATTTTTTTTTTTTTCAAAACAAGTTTCAGTTTTGTTCTAATGGGCATTGAGTCTACAAAATATTTTTTTTTTTCGTAAAAACTAAAAATGGTCATTGAACATGGTCGCCTTACTTCTCTGACAACACCCAGAAAGGCGGTTTTGACTTTAAGCATGTTGAGAGCATTAGCACTTCTTACAACCCAAATGTCAAGGTACTGATGAATGCATAATGTGTTTCTTAACATTAAAAATCAGCAGAACCCATCCTTTGGGAATGATTATCTACGTTAATGCGAATAGCATCAAACGGTGCGGAGTTATGCGCGTTCGTCAGGTGGCCGGCACACTCTAGATACGCCAGCCCACTCTTGAGGCGATTCTAAATTTGTTGACACTTTCACAGCCCTGCGCACGATCTCCGCAGCCCAGCACGTGCGTTTGTGTCACTTAGGAAGGCAGGCAAAGCACGCGCCATACACACAACACTCGAAATGGTACCGACCAGACTTTCTGGCGTCTCAGCTAGTCTCAACCAACGGTACTCTAAACGGTTGTTTATATCTTTACTCATAGGACGCGCTTACAGCGCTGTCCACAGCTACCGGTGCGCGCGCGTTCCATGCACGAGGGCTCATTCCGCTCTCGTGAGGCTGAGCTAGAGGTCTCCCGAGCGCGGGAGAGGGTGAGCTAGAGGGAAAGGGTGAGCGCGGGAGAGGTGAGCTAGCCCTCGTGCATGGAACGCGCGCGCACCGGCAGCTGTGACAGCGCTGCAAAGCGCGTCCTATGGTAAAGATATAAACAAATGTTTAGAGTGCGGTGAACGACTGCCTTCATAGCTCTGTGGTTAGCGCGTCTGCCTGCTGATCAAAGGGTCAACGGTTCGAATCCCAGCCGGCGCCGGTCTTTTTTATTTATTTATCGACCCGCGACGTAAGAGGTTAGATAGCCAGATAGATAGATAGATAGATAGATACATAGACGAAAAGTGCGTGAAGTATCCAAAGAATGCTATTCGCATTAATATTCGCATTAAAAAACGTAGCCTTTACATTTCATCTAAAACTTCGCCTACCAATTTCCTAAAGGGGCCCTGCAAGGACTTTTTTACTGGTTTTTAATTCTGCTCCGAACCTGAGCGCACTGAACGTAGTAACTTATAGCATCTTCGATCAACTCGCGACCGGAATCGCCCTGAAACCAGCACAGTGCAAAGCACTCCTCGGTCGTGCAGCGCGAAGCCGGTGCAACATCGAAGCACAAACTGCGCCGGGCCGGTGCACCGCAGCGAACTCCACCTTGCGTCAGTTCGCATTTTGTTCGTTTTTTCTTGCGTAGGTCAGCGCACTGGTGCCCGTCTGCTGGTCAATTTCTCCCATTTTTTACTCGCGGATTTGACAGTCCCACACAAATAAACTTATCGTGGACGTGATTGTCGATGGGGTCACGAAGCGGGCGACGCTGCTGGTTCAAGAAAGAGAAACACCAGATAATAGCCGTACCTCGCGACGCTTTCCACGAAGTTCGTACCTTTCAGGCACCTTTGCCACCGCAGCAGTCGCCGGTAATCGCGGTGGTGGTAAGAAGCTCGTCGTCTCGCCGTCAGAAGAGCTGAGGAATTCATCTGCAGCTGCGAGGCGTGTTCGTTTTGCAAGATCGCCATCTCGATAGTCTCCGCGTCTGCTACTCCCGCCATCTTCTCGATTCCCACTCCTGGCCGCAATGCCTGATGGGACTGCACCCCGGCCAAGGACGTTTTATAACCTCCTTGACCCCGGCGCACCGCCGATTTTCTCGGTGCGCGTTGGGGCAACGAAAAGCCGCACCGGGAGGGTGCGCTTCGTTGATCGAGGACGTCCAGTGCGCACTGGTGCACTCGATCGAAGATGGAGGGGCGCACCTCGGTGCCCCCGGTGCGCACCGGTGCGGATGATCGAGGATGCTATTAGTATGACTTTTCTTTTCTCGAAATTCGCATTATTTTAAAAGTTATAGGCAAATTAAAATTACAAAAAACAAGCAAAAAATAACCTCCCTCATGACGTCCCTGGTTGCTTGAGTGGCTGTGAGACTAGAGGAGGGCTAGTGAGCTCAGCGAGCGCTCACAGGTGCCGCACTCAGTGTCGACGGCGCGAAAGGGCGCCACTAAAGCATGTTCCCGTCGACATACCCGCCAGCAGAGCGGCTCGCATTGCATTTGCTGCGCGATTAAACACTAATTCGGCATGACAGTTCATTGGCCACAAACAACAGCAAACACGGGGTAAAGATCAGTTCAGAATGGGAGCCACTCGCGCTGCCATACCGCGAAACGGGCAAACCGCAAGACAAAGCTTCTCGCCGAAGGCCTTCGGAACGCTCGGAGCCGCGTCGGATGCTCCTGTCAACGTTACTAGAACCACTCAGTTGGGAAACTGCCATAGAGCCTGCTTTAAAAAACTGGCTCCGATCCGTACTCGAGAACCGAGCTAATGGCGATCGGAACGCCGCCATTTCTCCCGCAGCGTCCACTTTGGGAACTGCACGGCTGCACGTCGAGTCGGGCGAGGGCCGGTGGCGCCATCTCGCAGGACCATCTCGCAGTAGTTGTGTAAAGCGACTTTCATGTTTGAACTCGTCCCCAAAGGGTGGCGCTGTTATCGTGTTTAGCTCGGTGTCGGTGGACGCCAGTGGCCCAGGTTTCACAGGTGAGTTTCCCAGACTGAGGGTTTTGGCAACGTTGGCTCCCTGTCCATACGACCGCAGCGCCGCCGCGTACATCCGGGACCTTTCTCGTGTCGGCGCCTGATCCCACTACTTCTTCTGGTATGCGCCGCCTCTTCCACCGCTTGGTGGCGGGTATGTCGTTGGGTCATTTCTTGTTTCCGTGCTTTATAAACTGCATTTGTTTCTTTTCTGATCTAAAATACTGAACCAAAACTACTTTTATAAATAATTGAAACGGTTCGCGCCGCTAATATTTTGTATTTCGACTAAAAGAAGCTTTTAACGGCTCTGACCGGTAGTAAGCCCAGGACCAAAGACGTCACATAGCGCGCGCTTTCGGTACCGCGGGTCACCCCCGTCGGTGGACGGGGTTTCCGCGTCGTCCGGTTAAAATATGACGCACTGAAGTTACTCTCTGTGTGCCCGCTGGCTTGCCCGAACCCCAAGAGACGTGGAAACCGCAAAAAAGGTAGACGCTTAACCGTATGATTGCAGAACCCTTATGCTAAAAGCCAATTTTAAAATTTCTTGGAGAGAGCATATCATATTGCCAGTCACTTTACAGAAAATTTTTAATTTATTACTTGAGTAAGACTTTTTTCTCCCTCTGATTCTAAAACTATAACAAGGCAAATCAGAAAAAAAAAGAACATCCAAGAATTTTGTAGCAGTAATGGGAAACCTATGTTGACCTAAGGGGGCATGCGGGTCAAAAAAATGGCAATATTAAAAAGAAAGGGTTATTTCAGTTTTATTCTTAATTTTATATGTATATATATAAGGACCGGACACGATCTCGAAAATTAGTCGAACACGCATTTGAGTAATTTTCAAGCGCGCGGTTCTTCAAATTGAGGTGTCGTTCGCCATCAGACTTATTTGGAAAAGTAGGCCTAGCCGCCTTTTTCCATCGCATTCTTCTGTAGCTTCAATTTGTCATAATGCACGCATAAAAAAAAAAAAAAGCTCGAGGCACATTTAGGCACTTTTATGAGTCGTGAATGCGAAAGCGTGCAAGCCGGTCGTCCGATCCCTTTTTCGTCTGCTGCGTACTTTTCGTCACCGGTCAGCGCGCGTGCTCTCAGTGTGACCTTTATAATTTATTTCTCATTACTCGTACGTGATTAAGACACAAACATTACATAATGTGGAAGACAATGAAAGGTTCTACACGTGGTATTATTTTAAAAACAAAAACTAAACATAGTAGACTAAAGAAAATCCGCAGTTTAGGTCAGCAGTTGTTTGCGGAGGCATGTTTGGGGATTTTTACAAAGATTGATCGACGAAAAAAAGAATTGTTGGAATGTCGTTTTACCGACTTGCATATATATCACAATAAAAAAATATAGAAGCTCTTTTGAATAGTTTGAGATTGAGAGCGGTTCAAAAACGCCACACACGAAAATCGTCAAAACCCACCATCGGCATTTGCTCTTTTTTAGGGATGGGCGAATATTCGGTTATTACGAATAGCCAATCGAATTCTGTTCTATTCGGCATTCGCTTCGACTCGAATTTAAGTATTCTGACAAAATCGAATTATTCGACAAAATCGAATTATTCGACCTTTCTAAATACAGTCAAACCCGACTATATCGAGCCCGTTTACATCGAATTATTCCTTAAATCGAACAATTTTTGTGCACAGTAGTGTTACAGTGACAATATATAGCGAAAACTATGGTTGCATCGAACAAAAAATTACACCATCTTCCCGAGGGGAACCATGGGGTGATGCGGAGCATTGTGTTGGTTCCGAGGAAAGAGTCAGTTGAGTGCTGACGTCGAGAGATGGCGCCACCGACTGCCCTAGCGGGACCCCCTACGCGAGCCTTCGTCGCGGCTCGCGGCAGAGAAACTTGGAACGCTCGCCGCTCGCCGTTTATTTTTTTTCACACTTGAAGGAGAGGAGACTAGAGAGAGGAGAGCCGCGCGTGCGCGCGCGGTGTGAGTAGAAGCGAACGCACGCGCAGTGCACGCAGCTGGTAGATAGAGAGAGCGGAGAGAGTAACGCGCAGCTGTTGGAGAGAGGGAAGGAGGAGAGTTGCGCGTGCGTAGTGTGAGTGCGGACTACAAGGCCGCGGGACATAGACCCGAGCAAGAGATGCTCCGCACCTAAAATAGCAGCCGCTACCGATATATCGAACTGCCAAGGGCGCCGTTTTGCTCTGCAAGCTGGCTTTCCCCGAACGTAGGCGCTGGATCAGGGGAAAACAAACTTGCAGAGCACGCTGGATTTTTTTTTTTCGGGCGGTTGCGTTGATTGTTTGGAAGAAAAGAAAAATACCTTTTGCGGAGGGAGGGAGAGAGGGTGCTCCGTGCTGCCTCCCCCACTCTGTCTGCAAAAGATAATTTTTTCCCCGGGTGGTTGACGCGGCCACCAGGAAGAAAAAAGAGCTTGCTCTGGTAGCTGGCTTTCCCAACGCAACCGCGGTCGTAGGGAAAGCCAACTCGCAGAGCAAAACGGCACGTCTGCAGGAGAAGGTGGTCCTGCTCGGACGTGCTCCGTGCTCTCAGCATAGTTCCGACGCTAATGCGCGAATATAAAAGGCAGCGGCCTCAGCATTTTGGAGTCCGTCCATAGCGTAGAAAAATATCGTTATCGCGGATGCAATGAAGAAAAGCAGCAGAAGATGCAAGACTGCTTCATTGTGTAATATTTCAGCAGAAAGTGGATTTTGAGTCAAATTCATTAAAACTATTATATCGAATTACCCGCTATACCGAACTGGTTACGTTTTTTTGGCGAGTTCGATATAAACTGGGTTTGACTTGACTTACTCTGGGTTGGATTTCCAACTAGTGGCGCAAGCTTCGGACCACTTTGACTATTTCATGCTCCCAACTCAATACACTTGAAATGAACAATTACAGTACTTCTAATACAAAATTAGGGCAAATATAAAACTATAGTGTAAAAATATCTTGTGGTATTTGTTGCTTATACTATTCGAACTATTCGATTCAAAATTATTCGCCAAAATCACTATTAGCTTCACAATTCGATTCGGAGCCAAAATCCTCTATTCGCCCATGCCTACTCTTTTTAGCAAATTTAGAGGCTTAAAACTCAAAGCCAAGGCAAATTACAACGGAATGTATACTGGCTAAAGAGCAGGATGTAAAGAAAACGATTGACACTGAGAAATTTTTTCATATGCGTGCTGAAATTGGTTGAAAAGTGAAAACATTCTTTGTTTCATGGATTTACTTCTCAGTACTCATACATGATAAAAACACAAACTTTGCTTAATTTGGAAGGCAATGAAGGGTTCTACACGTGGTATTATTTTAAAAACACCACTAAACAGTCAACTAAAAAAAAAAATCCCCAGTTTAGGTCAGTTGTTTGGCGGAGGCATGCTTGGGGATTTTACAAAGATTGGAGCTGCACGAATACTAAATAGTAGTTATAATGTCGTCTTACCTACTTGCATATAATATATCACAATAAAAAAATATAGACGCCTCTTTTGAATACTTTCGAGATTGAGTGCGATTCAAAAAAGCCACACAACAATCATCTAAACCTTGTTGTTCTTTCCACTTCTTTGAGATTTTTTTCTCAGAAACTAAACATGTCAGGACATTAAAATAAAAAAAAATTGTTCTTGGGACGTCTCGCCACGAAATATAAAAAATTGAAGCAAAATAAAAAATATGACTGCACCTCATTGCCTGAATCCAAATGAAACAACCCAGATTTAAATAACTTTGTTCATCATCATCTCATAGGAAGGCGATCAAGAGCTACAAACTCTGAACATTTCATTCTGCTATCGTGAAATAATAAAGAAACAACGTTTTACCCTGGTGCATGTCCCCACAACTCCATCTCTATACCGTTTGCATTATTGCGGCATAGATAACCCGAGCAGCAGTTTAATTAATCTGTACAAATGAAAACCCATAGCTTGAGCCCTCAGGAGATTCACAACCTTGTGCTTCACATACAACCTAATACAGCAAAATCTTATAAAAAAAAAATCAAAACAGGAAAAAAAAATTGATATAACACAACTCTAAAAAAAAAGAAAAGAATATAACAGGTTGAAGTCCTAAATATGAACAACAGCAAACATTTCATGGTGAGTCATTGTTCTTCATTTGCAGGTCACTTCCCTTGCTCGCAAGTTGCACACAAACTATGCTCATGAAAGGGTCTTGCAAGTGTGCATGCTTATCCAACCCTGTCCTTGGACCTGTGCCTTCTGAACTATTGCATACAAGTTGTTGGACACAACACAGATTTGTTGTTGGTATTCACAAGTGTTTATTACAAGAGCGTGTCTCATGGGCCTACTTCCTCCTGTATCTGCTCTTGGACTTGAATTTCTTGACTGGGCCCTTGCTCTTCTTGGCCAGGCCCATCTGGACTTTCTCCTTGTACGATGGCCTGGGACAGTGAAAAGATTTATTCCATTAGTTTGCTGGGAAAGCAGGGAATTGTGTAAAAACCAAGAAAAGAAAAACCAAAAAATAAATACTAAGGGTCAACCCTGTGCCACCAGATAAATTACGCACCCATATCTGAGCTTCTTGACCGCCTTTTGGCTCGTGTCCGCCAACTCTGCGTCGAAGCTCTTCCGTTTCTTGGCTCCTTTCTTTCCTTTGGCTGAAATAAAGACACATTTGTAAAGATGACTGAAGCTATACAGCCTGTTAATGAACTAACCCCGCTGATGTTTTCTTCTATCTTTATTGAGAACGACACTGAATTCACTTTTTGCCGAGCTGTTCAACTAGAAATAGCCAAACATGTTGAGCAGTGGCACCAATGCTCAGTGTCCAATTAAAGCTTTGCAGACACCTTTTCCTTGATTGTTCTATCCTCACAGTTTCACTCACATGCTCAAGAAATTTCGTCAACATGGACAAAGAGTTGAGACTGTAAAAAGGTGCTGAACACTTGAGACGGAGCTTCAGATCCACTTGACACATTTCAGTGTTGCCGGGCATCCCTCCACCCACCCCACCCTATTAGGTACTCTGAAGCGAGGCCAGCTTGCTACGTCGCTGCTGCCAAGAATGCAGCCCCCTTTCTTCGAATGTTTTTGCTCATGGCATGCAATGCTAGCTTTCTCACAATGGTACTTGCTGCAAAGGTAAAGCTGAAATTGAGTTCAAAAATTTTCAGCTGCCTGCTTCTAACAATAGTATCAATTATAAATAGGATTCCGTGTTTCTCAGAGTTTATTTTTCATCAAATTCAGAGTATGTTTTCGGAGTTTACTTTTTGTCAAAAATTCAGAGTTTATCGGAGTTTATTTTTGTTCAATTCCAAATTCTAAAAAGTCTGGCGCTTAATTTTAGTGTTTTCTATTTTTCAACAATAAAACTAAATAATATACGGGTGTAAACGTGTGCTAGATTCAAAAGAATGCACTTGTATCAATCGATTCTCATTCAACTGGATTCAGCGTTGGTGCCATCGCCACTGGCAATACTAATTTACTAAAACTAAAACAACAGTTGCAAACAAGTGTTGCTTCGATAAACATGAAAACCTTAACATCAATAAACTCCTGAAGGTATTTGCTGGGAAGCTAGTATTCTGTCCCACCCTATCCATCAACCTACCCCCATACTGTGCGGGAAGGGGGGGGGGGGTAAAGGGTAGTAGAGAAGCTTCAACTGCCCACCACCTCTTCCCCTTCCATGAAATCTGTATGGTTCATAGCTTTGACTGTTACAAAAATGCAACCCTTCCTTTCTCTAAGAAGAACAGGCAGTAAGGCCCAAGCTGGAAAACAGGAACAGTGACTTTTGTCGTGACCTGAAAGTACAATGACCGGTTGTCCTGAATGAACCCTGATGGGATAAGTGGAAAGACCCTCTGTCAATGGTCCGAGATTTGAAAGAAAACTGGGGCCCTGTGTGCTGACCAAACTTAATTGTAAAGCACCAACATTTTTTTCTTCTTTCATTTTGCACTGGTACATTAAAATTTAGAGTTTATCGGATAAATCCAAACTGACGAAAATTCTACCGGCGGGTATTTTTCGGAGCTTTCGGATTTGTCCGAAAACACAGAACCCCTAATTATAAACTTGTATAACCCTCCGGTTAGTCTACTACAGGTTTCTCCAAATGGAATACACTGCAGATATTTGATTGAGCCTGCAAAGGCTCCTATATTTGGCATCTCATTAGGGAGTAGGAGGAAACCCCAATAAGATGCTCACGTGGAAGGGGCTTTTCCGGTTGTCGTCGTCTTCAGTGATCGCTCGTATCCGCTTGGGCTTCTTGGCCCTCTTGGCCTGCCAGTGCCTGGAACTGGGCCGTCTTCTCGAGCTCCCTCGACACTCGGTCCTCAGCCTGTGCAGGAAAATTCCAGAACCATTTCTCTCATCCCAATGCCAGCAAAATTAGAAACATATTAAAGATATTAAGGTTCGGTGCATTTCAACAATCTCATGAAGTGCTCTTTAATAGAGAGGTGTCTACAGACATCACCTCCTTTCTGTGGCAGATTGGAGAGCGATGTGGCCCATTGAGGAGCCAGAAGTCAAGGGCTAAGTTGCTCTTGAGTGAATTCAGCAAAACTTTTTACTGAGAGAGTCTGACAAACAGCACTGCCACAGCAACTCCTGCAACTGACCTCCAGTAGACAGCTGCTGAAGCACTTAAAATAAGGGATGCCTGTTTCTCACGTTTTGCGCCCTGGCAGGAATCTTAATTTTCTTGAGAGACTGCTTGCTGTGTTCCCCAAGCTTGAGACGAACTGCAAGAGAGAAATGGAAGCCACAGTTTACTAAACTTTGTAGCTATTTCCTTTCCTATGCTGTCAACCCTGCCTTCGAACCACCGCCAGAGATATCTTTTCATTTTTATGCGGTACAAGAACATTCCAGAAAAAGAAATACCCCATCTCAGTGAATATACCGACCACAAAGCCATAGAATCCTTTATGAGGAGCAGCGGTGAAGACAATATACAATGTACAATGCATGACACGGCTAACGCGGAGAGGACAGCACAACGTTTTCGCAAATTGCACCGATGGCATAGTCGTGAGCATCAGATTTTACCGCCCTGGATTTGTGTTCGAGACAGGCGCATTCGACCACAGTGGTAGGTTTGATGATGATCTTTCAGTTACGAGAGGGGACAG